>KN728632.1:5139-19893 GCA_000816745.1 Ancylostoma duodenale
AAAGGTCTTACTCTTACTATTCAAGGTCTTACTATTCAAAAATAATTGTTCTAGGAATAAAAACAGAAGTAAACAATTGAAAAATAATATAATATGAAATCTTTTATCATTCACAAAGCATTTCTGACAAACGTGTAACCCATCATTGAGGAGAGTCTCCCTCTCCACTTCTCCCCACAGCTTCTAAATCCGCCAGTGGTAAGCATATGTAGGAGTAGACCCACACACCCAATCTGTATATATAAAAGTGGAAGTTTGTATATGTGTGTATGTATGCATGTATGTATGTAATGAATAGAAATCGCGGAGGGTTAATCGATCCGGACCAAAATTTGCATGCGCATCCTTCGCGGGCGGGCGGAGGTTATAGTGTACTTTTTGCCGGAAAATATCGATTGATCTATCAATTGTATCGAAATTATTGATTTTTCGCTATCTTCGCCCAGAGGTCGGTGGGGACATGTCTTCTGTCGATTTTTTGATTTCATCAGTTTTTTTCATTTTCGCACGGGGACAGACAAGGTCAAGTCTACTGGAATTTCTCAATACGCTGAACACACATACGACAACCACTCTGCACAAAATACCAATTTATCGATTTTAGTGATTTTTGGCTCTTCTGCACAATGGGGCGGTGGAGACATGTCTCCTGGGATTTCTCGATACGTGAATATGACAACCACTTCGTACGAATACATCGATTCAATGTCAGCGAAATAACTTTGCTAACTTTCCGCCCACAGGTCGATGGGAAAGAGCCATTTGGGCTTCGCTAACACGCTGATCACCAACATTATGGAGGTTTTAATGAGTTTATCGGTGATAGTAATTGGCTCCAGCAGTGTGAGATAGCCGAGGTAGTGAAACAACTGAGCGAAGCCGGGTAGGGCAGCTAGTAATCAATAAAATCTCACCTGGGTTCAGAGGATATTGGCAGAGATGGTCAGCGCATTCAACCTTAGTTCCTTGATATTTGTTACAGTTACTACAAGAAGTTTTCCCTTTGGTGTAGAGAGGCTGTGTATTTTCCGCTCTGCAATTGAAAATGGTTAAATGCAGATGCATCCTCTAAGAAATATATCCTCTTCACTTGGAGCATGCACTGCAGTTCGAAGGGACACCGCAGCACCGCAAGGAAGCCGACCAGCTACCTACTCGATCGCAGAGGTGATCGGTCTTCATTGTCGCGTCGCGACTTTGGATTGGAGAGCGATTTGCAGTGAATGTTCCAAAGGAAAAGACTGTACGTCCTGTGTTGTGAATCATCATTCATCCACCAAAACTGTAGTTCGATAAACTTAGAGACTATTTGCCTATGTAAGTAGTCACGCACCCCATCCATCATCCAGGATTTATAAAGGACAAGATCGCATGATGGGTGGCGATCTATAGTGCCGAAATGATCGTCAAAAATAGCACATCGGTCGTACAGTTTAGAAAGAAGGCCACGTGTAAGCGTGATGTACATTATTTTTTGATAGTTAACGCTACTTTTTGTTAGTTATTTATCTATTTATTTCATTTACTTGTGTACATACAGGGAACTCCAAACGGTCCCGCCCCTGTCCGCGACCGTTTGGAGTTCCCTGTACTTGTTTCAATGCGCTATTTTGGACAGCCATTGTATAAAAGGGCAGCATTGCGGAATAAAAACGAACTAAAGGAAGCACAAGTACATGAAAGGAGAGTACATTTAAGTCCGGTGATTTCGTCGAAACCTAACCACCAACAAATTTATGAGATAATTTGTTAGGCTAATGATTTCGTGACAACACTACTTTTGAACGAAACGATCACAAAGCATGTTATTGCAGTCTAGATGTGTTACGTGGATCCTAAACGAAGAGCGGTTATGGGAGCTACTGGTGGGCGTAGCTGCGATTTTGGAGTCAACGCTATGAAAAATTCCTCTGTAATCATCGAAGGAAGGATGGAGTGGAAATAGTTACACCCAAGGAACGTACAATCATTTCGTGGATGATACAATATCAAACACTTTTCGTATTTACGCGAGCTTGTGAACCTGCTTGGATTATTATCATCAGAGGACGGGATCCCCCTCCTTATCACAAGTTGATCTCGTATGCTATTCATACATGCGATAAAGGCAGCACCCATCCAAATCCTAGAACTCCCAGTTAAACTGCCATCAGTGACGCACATTGTCAGCACATCACAAATGTTTAACCAAAACAAAGAATCATGCCTTATCTGCGAAGAAAACCAAGTCGAAGTCGCGAACACACCTTGCGCGAACACAGTCGCCTTGCATGCGTCACCGTACATTGGCCGCGGTTACTCGTATATACAGTGCGTTTCATAAATATGTAGGCACCCCAAAATTTACAAGTTCACCTGTATTCCGCTGATTTTTGGAACTCATCACCAAGTCCGGTGGAATGGGCATGTCAGAAAACCCTTTGTCTCCAATATTCGTATCACCACCCCTAAAGCCTGGTCCATTGGCTCGAATTTTCGTTATTAGTTCGATATCAGACCGTTTCATAAATATGTAGGCAGTAAGTACAACCTCCAGTTATTTGAGGTTGAGCTCACTCCAAACTACAAAAACGAAGGTATCCGAAGAAAAATAACATCCGTATTATGGTTAGAGCCCCAATTTTCTTGTCTGAGGGGATGGGCCCAAGCTGAACCCCTCCACCCACTTGGCTGTTCAAATCACGCTGTAGATAACACCTTCGGCGCTTTTTCCAAGGAGCATCGACAGATTTTCGAGCAGATTGTCTATATACGACCAGAATAGGTTTCCTTTTCTTCACCATGTGCTGTGAAGTCAGGATTGGATGCGAATTTTCCAACTGACGTGGAGTCCAACTCTCGCAATGCATGAGGTATCCCCTCACTTGAGCAGCCGCTCAAATCAGAGAATTGGTAGAATGTCTAGAATCGTTATGCTGTTTTAACCAATCCCTCCCACAGCTGCAGCATAGCGAGCTGCTCGGGAGAATAGTAAGTTGGGGGGGGGGATGAGACTTAGCTGAAATCCTCATGTTCACGGAGAGACACGGGGTGGTCCGTCTTCACTTTACACGTACTAATTCCAGTACGGGTGTGTGTGTGTGTGTGTGTGTGTGTGTGTGTGTGTGTGTGTGTGTGTGTGTGTGTGTGTGTGTGTGTGTGTGTGTGTGTGTGTGTGTGTGTGTGTGTGTGTGTGTTTGATTGATGAGAGTTTCATGATGTAAACAGTATTTTGAGACTAGTTGTACATGACTACAAAAAGTTCATGTTTGCCGTTATTTTTCGAGTTGTAAATCTCGAACAGAGTAAATGTTGTTCTCGCACACTGTAAATATCCGTAAGCCTTCGTGTCTAAAGAATTTAATGAGTAGTTTTGAAGGATTTTTCTCTAAGAAGTGGGGTCTGATAGTATTCCTCAGTTTTGCTGCTACGAGTAATCCACGGTTCGTAGATTGGTTAAGTCACGAAATTTTGTTTTGATGTACAGAAACGTCTACGGAGGTTCGTCACCCGCCGCGCCGCCGTGCGCGAACTCGCGCGCGGCGCTACCTTTTTTCCCTAGCCCGAACGCAGGGAGTGTTCGTCGCGCACTCCGCCTTTTTCGCGGCGTTCGTGAAAGGACGGGTGACGAACGTCACGTAATCGTACAGAAACAGCTACAAACGTACTTCCTGTTGTAGAAGCATACCAGGAACAAGTTTCCACCGCATCGCTTATATGAACATGCGAAGCCGTTAGTAGACGAACGAGCCATCTCAACGAGTATAGAACTTCTAATTGCTTTGCGTTTAAATATCATTTCGTATTCACCTGTGAGAAATTGTTCTCCTCAGTCACTTTTGTGTCTGCCTGTTTCGCGGCACCCTGGTTCCACCAATTGTTCAGCGTCTTTCGTATTATGCTTTCAGCATCGCATTCTCCAGATCCCTTGATAGGTACCCTCAAAAAATTTGTTCTCATAACCTACTAAGCGCGTTTTTTCACGATTTTGAATAACAATACATCTCTTTCGCCACTCCGTATGGATTGCTTTTAACAACTGGAGGAACTGCTGTATCCGCATTACATTCGCCTATCTTCTCATCGATCAACATTTCCATGTTGCAATCCCAGTTCTACGATATTTGAATGGGTTAACAGTCCAATAACGGAGAATCGTGAGCACTAACCAGCTTATTCATGTTCCCTGCTTTCGGTAGCATTCCATTACTACCTTTTTGGTTTCCCTGTGAGAGTTTTTTTCGAAGCTCGTTGTGACGATCCAGAACCATCTGTCTCCATTCGTCAGTTATAAGCGTATTGTAGCAGTTGAATTCTGAAAATAATGCGATAGGTTCTGTTGAGGTTACCATGCAAATGATTTGCCCCACCAGTAGCAGAAGTGGCCGCATTGGCGTACAGCTGCACAATTGCAAGAAGGGCAACCTGAATAAAAATTTGTCGAACACAAGGAAAGGAAAATGATTCCTCTCCTGCCAACACTCGTTGTCAAATCTGCAAGCGACGGCTGGCTACTCGAAACCTAGTCAATTTTACAAGAGTTAGGGTTGAAGCTGCCGAGTGGTAGTTCCGTAGCTCTATTGCTAAGAACGTCGAATTAGGCGAAAGAGGACTTACCAACAAGGCCAGCTCCATTGCGCCTACCCGGATGGAAGCGCTGTGATGGGAAACAAGCGTGGGAGCCCTTTTTAAGCGGGTGTTGCAGCGGGGGAGAGTGTATGACACCTCTGCCCCAGGCGCGAGATTAATAATAATTGATTTAAAGCTGACGTGACTCCTGACATTCTGGTAATAATTGTTTTTTTCAGCGGGTATATGCCACCGAACAAATGAATTGGCAGTCAATTGAATTTTAACGATGTGCTGCCTTTTGTTTCCGTGGCAATTGGTGAAAGTGGGTCAGCTGATTCTCCTAACTCTCCGCAACTAATCTTCCATATCTTTGGTAACCGATTCACACTATTATCGCATCAAATCGAAGCGCCTGTGGTCCTTGTGGTTTGAAGTCACCCACAATCTTCATCGTCAATCACTACGATCGCCGTGGGTCGTGATGAAAGCCGATGAGAAGAAATCCAAGAGATGGAAAGTGAGTGTGGCTCAGAAATCCGAGCAGTTATGCTTTAATAAGCACAACATTGTATTCTGCTTGTGTTATTCTTACACAGCTACTGCAACAGGAATGAAAAATGCAATCGCTCAAACGCTCGTTTGCAGAAATTGAGCAGTAAGCATCAAAAAAGTCAATAATTGACAAGATCCATTGTTTTGTCCCATGCTGGCATACATCAGCACCTATTCCTATTGTTAACGGCCCTGCTGGTTAGCACAATTTAGTGGCTGTTAATTTTCACCGTACAATCAAATATAGGGAGCGACAGAGTTCCGCGTTCCGTTTGAGCACACTCTGAAAGTTCTGGGTGAATGCGCGGTACGCCCAAGGTGGGGAGTCGGTTCGCCACCGCAGGCATGTACGGATCCACCGCGGATTTGTTGCGGGTGCATCGCAGGAACATGCATTTTCAAGGGACTGGTTATCTTCTTCGGAAAATCCTCCTGCGCTGAAGTGCCTGGCGTGGAGAAGAGGTGGAAAATACACGACTGTATCCGCACTTCCTCCTGTGAGCGTTTGTACATCACTGGACTCGAACAACGCGACTTCCCTAACCCATGTTTCCAAGTCCGCTCTCTTATCCACTCGACCATACGTGTCATCTTACGTGAAGACATTGTTGGCACTGATGATCCGGGCTGGGATTCATGGAACGATAACCAAGCAAACTTCAGGCTAGCGAACCAACTTTTGCCGTCTTCGTCTCTTAGCAATGTGTAGTCAATACGATAACCAATCACCCTAGCCATCCTTGGTTTGTTCGGTTATCGTTTCATGAATCCGAGCCCCCTCAGCTCTGCTGCGGATCCACTGCAGGCATGAGTTACCGTGTGACAACCGCGAAAAGCATTGTTATTGCGGGTGCACCGCGGGCATGTGCGAGTCCACCATGATCATGTGCGGGCATAGCGCGGTAGTGACGTCACTCCCTTTTGTTCACCGCGGGCACGTGCGGATTTATCGCGGGCAGCCGTGGATCGACCTCGTACCACGAATCCACCGCGAGCTGAAAGTTCAGAGCAAAGTTGCCAATGCATCAGTCAAGTTGGGATCCACACATAATCATTTGCATTCATAAGAGTTATCTTAGATGAGCATCAGGTCTGCGTATGTATATGAAGATATGTACACAGGGACTCACCTAATGAACAAGTCGATGAATTCATCCTTCTGAAAAAAGTCTTGTATCTATTCCCCTACATTGGTGGTGCGAACCCTAAACGTTGCACTCAAGAAAATCTTCGAGTGTATTTTTACATGATCTCAGAAGTTACGTACATAGTTGGAGATGTTTTTGCTGAGCAATGTCGTAGGTTTGGAACATCTCAGATCATAAATTCGTCCATCTTCTGTGGGGCTCATGTTATCATTGTGAAGCAGAATGAATCTAGTTTTACAATACCTATGGGGTGGACTCACAAGAAAAAAAATCGATGATTCATGTACGTAAAAAATAGGTGAAAATAAAAAAGGAAAAATGTGGACGGTTTTTAGAGAGCACACAACTGAAAGTGAAGATTTATAAAATGGATAAAAAGGATGAACCTTCAGCAGACTACCATCCTTCGACGTTATAATTATCGGATATCAGCTTTCGGGCTGAACGCACCGCATGCCCCATTCCCAGCACTGTCAAAATGAGGCGAGTTCATTCTGGTCGTGACGGGGTAAAGAAAAAGAAATGGTGTAGGTGTGCGGTGAGGTATGCCCTCGAGCATCTGCATGTTGTTCAGGGGGCTGCTATTAAGCTTCAGGGGTCCTTAGAAGACAGCCCTGGTCCTCGGTCTAGTGCTGAGACGAGCTCATTGATCTTGAGAGGCGATCATCTGGCAAGGATCTACCCTTACTCAGGCAAACCCTTGCTTGTCGCGCGCGTCTGTTTGAGGTCTCCGCGAGAAGCGAGCCCTGCTTCGCTCCGCCCGGAGCAGAAGGAAAAGTACAGTTTCGAAGACGCAGGTGGGTAAAGTCGCTCGCTTCTGCCGGAGCACAATTTCGCTAGGCGCGAAGCAGACGAGGGTCGATTTTCGAAGGACGCAGACGACAAAAGACGCTCGCTCGGCGCGCGCGACATCACATCTTCACCTGCAGGAAATACGAAGCAGCATCATGGGACTCCGCCGGTCAGTGCGACCCAGAATTTCGTTTGTGATGGCGTGGAGCCAGTATTTTTCGACCGCTAACCCCCATACACTGGAGGGGAGTTCGTAGCGAGCATTTTCGTGAAGATGGTCATGGCACCATCAGTACATCAATGTGTGAAACCTTGTCGCTCAACGTTGGAAACTCCGGTATTGACCGGTCGTGATGTCATCGCTGGGCCCGCGCGCCGATCTCGCAAGGCGCGCCGCCGATCTCGCTTCTGCCGGGGCCTTGCCTGCGCGCCCAGCGAGATTGTCGCGCGCGCCCAACGAGGGTTTGTCTGAGTGATACGCAACAGCCTCCAACCGAAGCAATTGCACAAACATCAGATCCTTGTCCTGTTGCATCATCATTTCAGCATATACACTATACCTTACATTCAATATGGATGCTATTCGCGTTCCAATCTCGAAAACGACATCTTAGGTGAGACTGTTCCTTCAAGTTTTATTCAGCCCCAAATGAGAAGCACCGCTATGGGAGAGAGCACCTCAACATGGTCCTGAACCTGTAGATATGAACCATCAAGTGTGTTTCTTTGGAATACCACGACGTTCAGCACCCAAACTCCGTTTTCACCCATCTTCGTCAATGTTTTCCTGCTCTAACTGCTCATAATGCAGCCTAATAATGTTTCGATATTAACGCTTCACGTTAGATCGTAATGGTAAAAATCTGTGCTTCACTGATGTAAGAAACACATCTCTATGAACGTAACTGCTCATGAGAAATCTTACGATTGCGCCAAAAATATATCACAATTCGCAGGCGCAGTGGTAAGAGGCTCGCTGCGAACACATACGATCGATGGTTCGATCCCGCCCGAGGCCAACGAAGCCTTCCCTCCCTCCGGGGGGTAAATTGGTATCAGAGGAGTCTGGGAGGGTGAAGCACTGACTTGGTTCATCGGGTGTCCCCCTCCCCCCCGCAAATCGCTGTACAGGGGGGCACATACGCCTTCGACGCCTCTACGATGCTCAGATGAAGTCGAATGCGTGGCGCATCCCACCTGACGGGATTGATTAACGCCGACCACTTGATCCTTTTTCATCTTTCAATGATCCAATGTGTTTCAATATTATAGCTACTTTTCTACCATTGTTATTGTCACACAGCTTTCATACAAAAGAATATGCAACATATTTATCGAAAATCGATGTGTTGGAGCCGGCAGACATCTCTCTGTTAGCGTTGGCGTCGGTTTTCGTGAAATGTTGGTCACTCGACTGAAAAGAGACATGTGATAGATGTATTCACAACCGTGAGCTCCCTAGTTTATCCTATCACTAGCTTGAAGGACCAACCGGAGCGATAACGCAGTGTGACGTTTAACTTTTCAGTCGTATGCATTGAATATGTGATGATGGGAACGAGATTTGACTCCGACTCGAGTTTCATATTCACATCGTCCTCAGAGCAGAACCTTAATGTATACTGTTACACGAAACCATTATTCTATATACTATAATTTACCGTTGGATGAGGAGATAAACAACTTCTGAACGCTTCTTTGCATTGAGTGGAAATGCTCTATTTATGAACTATTGGTGATATATGTATCATTATTGAACAAGATGGGGTGCAGGTTCAGCATTTACACTCTTTTATGATCTCTTAATAAAGTCAAAGAAAACTTTAGGCTCAGCAGGACCTGTAAAATGACCAAAAATGGTGTACCTGTAGCCAGTGAGTCTCTGATCCGCGTTGGTCTTTATTTCAATTCCAGCTACAGCACACCCTTGTGTATGCCATTCTGACGTTCTGGAGACTTCGAGCACTTCTACCTTTATCTTGGTGCCTTCAGGAGACTGAATAACGTTTTGCTTTCTTTTTTTTTCGGATCTTTCGTGATGGTGATCAACCTCTTTCTTTTTATACATACAATAATATGAAATGTTTTTGTGGGCGAACCTGTATCCAGTCGGTGCATCTGAAGTATTTGCCGCGCACTTCCCTATTGTAAATCTCTCTCGATACAGTCTTCCAAGTATTGGTAGCATTGAGTGTACTTCCCCACACTTGTCGGGCTACATATAACGATGTTAATATGTTGAAAGAAGAAGTTCACGTGGGTGTTAACGTAAACCCTCACAGCTTTTTCGAATTGGATTTTTCCGCTCTTCTCCTAATTATAGCTTAGTGTTTTTCACTGTGCCAGGGTATTTTCCTCGACATTTTGCTTGAGGACGTACTGTTCCTATTTGGATTCCTATGTTTCAAATTTGCGTGGTATGTTGAAACTGAGATAGTACAGCATATTTTGGGGAGCTCCGTTAAGACTTGAAGCCCACCAAAGTTGTTCCTCAGCGAGAGTTCGGAAAACTATGTTCTTGCGAAGGAGCTACCGAAACGAGCTGTTAGAGTGGTTTTTGCGCATATGGCAGTGTGAAGTCCAGTGTGATCGTGTTGTTTGACCAGTTGGCCTTTGTGATTAGGTGTTTCCTCACGAGTGTATACATTCAATTGCTGCCAGGTAATATCCCATATAAGTCGCATAATTTTGTTGAGGTTCCAACATCTCCATAAGAGCCAGATATAATAGATGTTCCGGCAGGGTGCAGTCGTAACATTGGGCTTGCTTCTCTGCAAAAGCAGAAGTGATCAGGCAGAGACTGGAATCTGTTTTAACTGCGCCTGACATCAGAAATTACCTATGAGTAATTTCCACCAATTTGAGGAAATGCTTCACAGTTTTTAACGAGAAAGTGCGGAAAAAACCAGATATCGGGCGAGTGTTGCCTCCTCGGATTGCCATCCAGCGGAGCCAGAGGAACAACCTGTGACGAGGGCCAACAGTATTTCTGAAGAAGGACCATAGAGGATCCTTGCAGCAATGATTGGCTGAAAAATTGAGATAGCTAGTCTTGGATGCGCGACACATATTGATGCGGATTTCCTTAGAATCCTCATGAGGAGTAGTAGTGGCAGACTTTGTGGAATCGTTGTGATTCGTGGATGCTCACAAAAATATTTGCGTTCTTTACTTTCGATTACGCAGCTAATTAAACTGTTAGATCCTGAAGGTGTGTCACTGCGAGATGGACAGAAAGAGAAAAAATAAAGTTTTAAAAAACCTGATTACAATGGTGCTAAAGAGAAAATTCCACGGGATGCGGGTAAGCCGGAGATGGAAAAGTCGGGAGTGTCCTATAATTATGAAGCGCACTGTATATAGGGATGTATAGTAAATGACGATTTTTATCCAGCAAATAATATAACACATAATCAAAAAGCATGTGTCTTTTTAGAATCACTGGTATGCTTTCGAATCTTAACATAAATCGAATGAAAGCACTCGCCAAGAGCGCTCTTTCTACTCAGTTTTTTAGCACAAAAGTTGGAGAAATTTTGAGAAATTTAACGAACATGGGGCAAGTTTCGTAAGAGAAGTAGATTTCCGATTAATAAAGAACCCCCATCTTGGAAATAATGAGTGGGCGCTAGAACTGCAGCTAAAGCAAGCAGCAGCTACGCAATAGCAAAGGCTCGTGTTAACACCCTTTTTTCGTTACCTTGTCTTCACATAGTGGCCCTCCGTAGCCACTAGGACATACACATGTGCGGCAGTTATTTGGGTTAGGAAATCCATGATTGGCGCACTTCGCTGCTAATGTAACGCGATCACAGTAAGCTAAAGAATATTTACTCGTTTTCTAGAAATGTAGATGTAGTTTGAACAGACTTGCAACGTTTCTTTTAATACTCGACATTTCCATAGATTACGTACGTGAACCTACCAATTGTTCATACCTCCGCATTTGAAGTGCTTATTGACCATGGCCAAATCAATATACGAAATGAGAGGTGAGCCTGTAGTTCTGTGGTACTTTTTATCTCTAGGAGTCATTGCCGGATTTGGGCCAGCAGAGCCACTGCAATTTTTTTTACTAACAGTGGGCTATGATTTGATTGAAGGGAACTTACTAGTGCATTATGCTACCGTAGTCGTAAGGTAGTCCATAGTTTTCGTTTTGGGAAGTTGTCAGCTTTTTATACTGCTGCGCATAAATCTAAAACTTGTCCCTGATTCTATGGAGTAATATCCTCGCAGCCTATGTTTTATATTTACCTGGAGTGTGAGCTCTGGAAAATCTTTGGCGACGTCATGATACTCTCGCTGAATGTTTTTTCATCATCACACGTTTAAAATTGTGAAGCTGAGAGGTACGGAATAAAGTACGGATTTTAAATTTGCTCACTCACCTCAATGTTTTTGTCATCTACATTGAGATAGAGATCGCGGTCATGTCTGTTGTGGGTATGATCAAGCCAGAGGTTGGCTACGGTCAGCCAAATATTGGTACCGCGGTCAGCCCGTTCCACTGTCTGAGCACCAAAATGTTACGAAAAAATTGCACCTCGCCGGGTCTGCACAAATTTAATGCATGTATCCTTCTCCCACGCCTTCTTGGCCGCTCTCAGGAAAAGGTCCTTTGCTTGCTTGCCTTCAACGTTAGCGGTTGTATAAGATCGAACACGTTTTGATAAAACTTCATGCACTCACTGATGTAGTGGTCAAAAAAGTAGTTTATCTGTTCTGAAGAAGCGACTCCGGGATCCCTTACTTGCGCCTGACGCCTATAACGATCGAATCGCTTGATCAGCTCCTGAACTGGCATCAATTCCACATGGTTTTATTGTCTAAGAGAGTTACAACTGTAAGCAGAACCTTGGAGAAATTTCGTGTCTTTCTAGTTTTCATCAAAACCAACACAGTTCAAGCAATTCAGAGTCAACCAGTTATTTCTGGCATGGAGAACGAAGGTGAGGCTGTTTAACTTGCAACAGTAAGAATTCACTTCTTCCCCACTTTGGTGAAAATTTCCGAGTACAATTCCATTAATGCAGGCAACAAGTAGGAATGTTGTGGTTTGGACCCCACTCATGACCTATGACAAGAACAAGATGTGTTGTTGAGGTGACTCAACATTCACATGTATGTCGACATGGACAAAATGTCCATCTCGACATAGGAGACTAATATAAAATGAAAACTCATGTCGACTCAACTCACGGTATGGAGGTTTACCTTGCATTTTTACAGAATGGGTCCAATAAGTTCCGCTCAATATTGGAAAATTTCACAGCTGAAGTGGGGCTAATCCAAGTGTGATTGGTGTTGATCCAGGGAGATGTGACAAATATGTTTGCTGTTTCGGTTTTGAAACACTTTTCTTCGTCGAAAGATTTCGGTTTCCCTTCAGTGTGCTCTCAATTTTCATTATGTTGATCTGATCACCCTAGTCTTGTGCACTGCTCAACTAATACTACTCTGAAATCTCAGGTGTTTGCCCATGTCCGCGCTAATAGAGGATCATTTCTAGCAGAAAGCGAAAATCGTTGGCTTAGAAAAAAGGCTTAGAAAAAAAACCTCCAAGTCATGAGTTATAGAGAAAACTCAGCAATGCCACGCCGAGCCTGGCAACTGACATCACCTATCCGGGTTCACCTGTAGCCACGGAATGTGTGCTCTTGTTTGACGCTAGATTTCGTGAATGGGAGGTCATACATCCTCAGAACAAATATGATAAAACATAAGCAGAGTGTGGTTCGACGGTGACAGGAAGAAATTTGTTGGTAATTGATAGGCATTCCCTACGGCTATTAATGCTCTGCTTGGAATATCAGGAGCAAAGCAAAATCCCTTCTGCTACCCTCTTTGATGCGATGTCCATTTTATGAGTACCATAGTGTCATCACGTCAAAACTAGCCCCATTATACTCTTCATATCTGTGTTTTCTAAGCGTTGATACCAAGCTTGCATTGATGTAGTAGCCAAATGTCGGTCACCACATTGAGCCTCGGTCATTTCCTTCAATGTGTGAAGCCCCAAAAGTTGGACAAGTTAATAGGCCATCCAACAATATGGAGCAGGAGAAGCAGAAACACACTTGTCAAAATGGCCAGGTTCAGATATCAGAGAATATGGATACTACTTTCGGGAAAATTCTTCTATGAGAGACAACTAAAATAGTGCTCAGTATGTAGATACAGCTTATGGAAAGAGCCGCAAAGTTCTGATAAAATGAACGGCAAAAATCTCATCAAGCGAGAGGATGGACATCTTACCCACAGCATCTACGAACCCTCTCAATGGTGCGTAGGGAAAGAAATCAATCAGCTTTTTTTTGGTCTGTTAGACCCTTGTAATGACTTCGAACCTCTCCTCCGTTTCAGATTTACAAGTTTCTCGTCGTATCTGAAAAACCCCGCTTTACTAGAGTACGGAGCGTGGTGTCGTCTCCCATAATTGTTGGCTATCCGTCCTAACTACGCAGGTAAAGAGAGGAAAACATGAATAGCATAGAGGGAAGGATGACTTATTTAGTCTCCCAAAGGCACGAGGATAGATACAGAAATTCTCGAAATGTACAGATGGTCCACCTTGGTATGCACAGGGATGTACAACCAAGCTCAATACGCAAAAATATTTAACCATCACTGGGAATCAGCGATCCACTGATCAAGGTAATGCACCCTATGAATGTAAGTGTTCGTGAGAATTTTTAAGGTCGTGATGAATATATATCACGGTTCATCAGGGCTACTTACGAGATGTACTCCCAGTACATCTCGTAGGTTATAGAAACGTTTCTATCCTATCACTGTTCTTGCCTCACAGTTTTTGGACAAAATCATGCAATATTTATTGGAAACCAATACATTAGAAGGAGTCAGTAGACATCCTTTTCCGAGCATTGGTGCCAGTTGTTGTGAAATTTCTGTTATCAAACTGAAAATCAAAGTGTGATACACTTACATTTACCTCTTGGTCAATAGCTAAGCACCTACCGTAGCGATAGCGCAATTTGACATATAACCGATTTGTTGTATGCATCGTGTAGGTGATGAAGGGAACGAGATTTGACTCTGATTTAAGTTTCATACCTACGTCGTCCTCAGAGCAGAACCTTAATGCACACAGTCACACGATGCTGTAAAACAATAATAAATAGAGCAGCGTAACAGTGGATAAAGAAGCTATCTCTCTTTGAGTCGAAATGATCTAGTTGTGAAGTCCTGATGATATTTCTATTTACTACCTTCGAACGAATGCAGATTCAAGGTGTGCACCTTCACACTTTTGTGGATTCGAGATAGCGACAGAGAAAACATAAAGCTTGGAAGAACTGTGGAATTGAGTTCAAATGGTGTACCTGTGGCCAGTAAGTCTCTGGTCCGTGTTGGTCTTAAGTTCAACTCCAGCCACAACACATCCCTGTGCATACCAAGGTGACCTTCTGTTCATTTCGAGAATTTCTACTTCTATCTTCGTGCCTTTGGGAGACTAAATAAGCGTTCTTTCTTAAATTTTGAGCCAGAAATTCATTTGTTTGTGCGAACCTTTATCCAGTTGGTACATCTGAAGTAATCGCCGTGCACTTTCTTGTTGAGGATTTCTCTCGCTACGGTTTTCCAAGTCTTCGTCGCATTGAGTACATGGCCACATTTGTCGGGCTATAACGACGTCACTATATTGAAAAAAAGAGGTCTGTTAGAGTTTCAACTCCTCTGCGCAAAT
>KN728635.1:0-13267 GCA_000816745.1 Ancylostoma duodenale
ACGGTACCTATGGAAACTTCCCCGTTTGCGATTCTGCTGTATTTCGGAGCTCCCGACAAAACTGAACTAGTAATCCATGCTGAAAGTGCGGAACAGCTGAAAAATCAGCTGTATCGAGGCCTTTCTATTACGGGGTTTGAATGTGCGGATGAATATTGCCACCTGAATGCTTATGGGTCCAAAGGAACCTCCTTACTTGCCTTACGCTTGTCGTTAAGCTACGTAAATTGGCGCGTTGTCAAAGCGATGAGTCTGAGGCCTAGATGCATCGTTGAGATTACGATGGGTAGGGTAAACGCGATGACTCCCGTATTAACGATGGGTAGGCTTATGTACTGTCGGTTGTGCATGTGACCTCACAAGAGACACCCAGACCACCAATTCTGTGTGAATTATCCCTACTTGCGTAGATATACATTTGCTTCAAAGAAATGCATATTTTCTCTCCCTTTCGGGTCCTGAAGGAGCGCGGAGGAGGAGAAATGGCTCAGCGAACTTTGTCCCATAAACCTCCCGAAAGAGCCACTCATTTCGTACCGTAACGCCGATATTGCAACATAAGATACATATGCAGTATGTACTGCGGCGCCTCACAGAAGGGCTAGAGGACGTCTGGTGATGAAAAACCTTTAAAAAAAGGCAGCTTTGGCAAGAGAATGGCAACCAGATGCGATATTAGTAGTCGTAATCACCTCATCAAATGGGGTTCTCCTCACTCCTTCCAAGGGAAAAAGAGAGTTTGGTCAAAAATTATGTTTTAAGACTTTCTGGCAGAGTAATTGGAATAGTGTATGCTTAAAGATCCCAACAAATTCATCTGGCTAAATCATACAGATACCCTAAAACTATAAAGAGCCGTTCTTTTGTCAGTGACCAGTCAAAGAAAATCTTGAATATCAACCTACTGGGTAAGAAACTATTAAACGAGCAAAAGCTCAAATATATGCAGGCAAGTGTTGATTTGAGTCCAGTTTTGCTGTACCTACATATAATGTGAAATCCTATAATGTTCATGAATCCTCTGGTAGCGCCCAAGTGATCTCACATGGGTTCATGTCTGGTTCTGAAAAATAAATTTGACACCCAGGAAAGCGCACTGGAGGACACAAACAGCTTCACAGCGGCGTTAGCAATTTAGCAAGGCCTGCAAAGTTGTGTATGCAGGCGGGCGGGTGCACTGGCGCTGTTTACGTTGGATCCAAGGAGAACTTTGAAATTACATCTTCTTCTTCCAAATCGCGCAAGATTGCCTGATTGCGCATACGACGAAACCCGCAGGATAGTGCGGTAGACGATTTTCGAAGACAAACTGATTACGTACTATGCTACATGCTCATCTCCTAGGATAGCATATACAGGGTGGCAGAAAAGAATGAGCGCATAATTTGATTCTTCTACTTTTGTTTGTAGGTTTATCACGTTTTTATTTTTCACATTTTGGTACTTCATGAAATCTTATTTCTTCTGATCAATAATTCACTCGGTTTCCTGAACTCATACGAGCGTGCTCGTTTCATGGGAGGCCCATACTTTTCGGCCACCCTGTAGGTTAACTATGCAATCAATATCTAGGATTTGACTGCTCGTGGTACATAGTGCAATCCTTATCTTTGAGAAGAATAAGACGGGACCACCTCATGACAGTGAGCCCTTCGAAGACGATTTTGTTTTTGCAAAAAGTAGAATTTCATTAAACTAACAAGAAGTACAGGGAACTCCAACAGCTTAGACCCCCAAGGGCCAGTACACCGCGGCTCTGCACCAAGGATGAGCGGAAATATTGCGTGAAACCGGAAATCGGAATTTGGAGGTAGTTCGGAATCTGGCAAAATTTGAAGAGATAAAAACAACATGTTTGAGTTAGCGTAACTCAACTACTGTCGAACCCCCAGAGGTTTAGGGGCCAGAAGCTCGGAAGCTTGCATAACGCTAGAAACTTCCAAACGTTCGAAACCGGAATTCCACTCATTACTGCGCAGCACCCTGTCTGTCATAAACCATGCCCGTCCTCTTGCTCACTGCCACGCTGCGCCGTATTCTACTCCTGTGCAGTGTTTTCGCTTCTGACAAGGAGATCTGCTTGCTGCATAGGCAAAGATGAAATAATAAAATAATAGAAACAATAAAAGGATAGAAGGATAAAGTGGTCCGCGTTCCATGGAATTGGAATGGTTGAAAGAGCAGCCATGCACTAGCCAAAGGCTCGAATAATCCTAGCGAACCACAATTCTGGAGACAGAAGCCATTTGGTGGGCTTTGAAAGAGTTTTAGGCTTGATGTCGTCGACTTAGAGACAGCGCTGCAAAATGAAGCATCAGAAGCCATGGAAAAACGGATAACGGAAGAGCCCTGAAAGCCGGAGCTCTCTCAACAGCTGCACAAATGTGATAGGGATCTCCTCCAGGAAACACAATAATCCTGAAAAAAGAAAACTGGATAGTCGAAGGAGAATTAAGTACCCTTCGCTGCAAATTTACAAGCTGTTTCGTTCCTGGCATGGGGTCGAAGATGGATTTGCCGGGAATGTTTTGAGGACAACTCCAGTCGCATTCTCACTGATACTCAGAACTATCTATCTGTCAACTTCCTATGTTTGAAGCCCATGTTGTAGATAAGGCTTTATAACTCGATCACTGATCATCGAACACTATGAGAGAAAAAAACAGACTGTTTTTCAGGGAATTAGGGAATTTGGTATGTGACTGATGCAAAAGACGATTAACTATAGACACAAATAAGGTGTTTCAGGATTAAAACCCCCAGATTTTCGCCATTTTACTCATCACTCCAGCGATCTTCGTATGCGCCGAGGATAAAGACGGATGAGGATCCTTCCAAGTCTTTGGCTAAACTGCATTTAATTATGTGGGAGGGTAACGCTGCTCAATGTTCCTACTGAAGAGAGACTCATCTAGTGGGGTAACGACAAGATGCCGCAATTCAGGGATGTTGTTCGCTCCACTAGAGCAAGTAAATGGAAATGTTGAGTGGGTAGTTACAGCGGTCAAATCTGGAAACAACAGTGTTAGGTAGCTCGTTTTTGCACAGTTTATCTCTCAGATACATGAAATAAAATGTTTATACTAGTTACTTTGGTAAGGGTAAGTCTTAAGGCTCGTGAATCGTACGAAAGTCGATTCAGAATTTCTGGAATATAGTTAGTAGTCGTTAATGAGATATCTAACATACAGCGTGGCTGAAACAAAAGTGTTGGTGCATTGCACGACATTAATATGTACCTTACGTTGATTGACACCGAGAAAACATCGGCGAAGAATATGGTCCTGCAGAAGCAACTTTAACAAAATCTTTCAGCAGGACTGGATTCTTGCACATGGAGGAAATCGTAGAGAAAATCGACGCCATGTGCCTCGGTCCGATGCCCATGTGCCTCGCTCCTCTTTAATAAAGGATAAAAGACCTTGGAATAGGACGGATCGTGACCCATTCGACTTCTCTGTTTAGCGCTAATTCAGAGGGAAGTTAGCAAGCAAAAAACTCTCTATTTTAGACTTCTTGAACTCAGATACAAATCAGGCCAGGGTATTGAGGTCATGAATACCGCGAAGGTTGGTGCTTCTTTATCTAACGTTTTCTTTTTCATCGCCGACGTTAGCCAGGATTGGAATCCTTTCGACTATTTTTTTATTAAAGAACTCACAGAACTTGTTTTTTGCAGAACCGCGAGAACGAAGACAAAAGCTAATTGTTCAGAAATGGTCTTTATTACTGTTACATAAGGTTCATCAAAACCCAATTAACTCAGCGGTACTTGACCGGAAACTACGCAACACAAAGAACTGCTGCCGAGTAGACTGACTCAGAATCATGCTTGCAAGTGCGTCGACTATGCTGTGCATGGGATGATGTTATTTTCACAAGGAAACATTTGTCTTTTCGAACTGTACGGCTTTGTAGAACACCTGCACAACAGATTTTCTAGCCTTGATCTCGAAGAAGTGCTTATTCTCTTGCAACTTCATGAGATTCAATGATTGGCACAACTTTTTTCCGGACCTATTTCCAAACAACAACTCATTTTTTTAGCTATGTGGGCAGCAAGAAAGCGCTTCCTGCTTCACAAGAATCCCGTCTACCTCCTATTCGAACCATTAATCTCATTCCCAACGAAGTGAACTGCCAAGTCGATGAAAACACCTCTGATACCTGCTTCTTCCTTCTTTCAGTTGAGGGTCGAAGAGCCAGAACTTCATGTTCCTTCAACCCTAGCTGCTTACGAAGAAAGGTGAAAGAAAAAGACAAAAAAAAGATGAAGAGATAAAAAGAGACAAATATGAACAAACTAAGGAGAATGGAAGAAGTGAAGCGCAATCGAAAGGCATGGAGCGCCTTGCCAGAGAATATCCTATAGAGTATCCTACGGGAAAAATTGATTCTATAAAAAACAGGAAAAACGTTTTCACAGGAAAAAAACACAAAAATCCCATCTTGGGATGGGTTCAAAAATGGATCACCCACTGTGGATACAGTTTTCTGCATATGATTTAGCAAGAGTATATTGAGTTTCGAAAAAAATAACAATGCTTCTGGGCTTTCCACTGGGTCCAGGGCGAGTTCCCGGAAATTGAGCACATCTCGACACTGCCTCAACAAAATTCCATGCTCATGGAAGTACAAAACGAAGAGCATGAAAACAGAAAGCACAGCATAGAACGACCAAGTGTGCCCCGGAACGAGATATCTCTCGATTACATTGCAACACATGCAACATAAACGGTTTTGTTCGCAAGAGCAATTCCGAATAGCTGTCGGATTGAATTTCGCGTTCAGCAGCCATCATGCGGTTATTTCAGTGCCAGAAACCTCAGATTTTTTCATCTAAATCGCATCCGGGGATTTGTTTATTTCGCTGATCATGAATCCTGTTTTGTAGAGCGTCTCCGTTTCTGCAAATAAGGTGGAAAAATGTAGAGCTTATGACATCATCTAAATCCTGTAAAGCTTCAGAAAATTTCACGATATACCTAGTCACCGTGCAGCTGCTATAATCCTCCAAGAACTCGCTACAGCGTCAAACATGTCTGGTTATTTGAAAAAATTTTGATGCGAAGGTATCCGAACTGTTCCAATTCGCGTCATATAAGTGCTCAAAAAAGCAGTACAACTTCTGAAGATTTCATAGACTTCAAAGACGACGGACAGATTAGCTGTTCCTACCTGTGCTATGTCTTTTATTAGAGGCTTGGTTTGCAGTTTTATTTTAAGCTGTTGTGTAGCATAACATATTAGTGGTGGGAGGCTGGAAGAGTTGTGAGGCCAGAAGCTGTAGTTGATAATTCAAAATGATCTCCTACAATCATTCCTGGATCTATTTTCAGGTTGCAGGAGTAGGTTTCTCGAATGATACTAGTCCTCATTGAAGGTGTTCATCTTCAATTGTTTTCTGGCATTTCTTCCCAATTATGGTATTCATTCCTCCCGTTAGCTTAGAAACGGTGCCACAGGATATGTACATCACATCAGGTCTTTTCTAGAGTTTGGCTGTAATTTTTATTAAACTCTATGCCTGCGGCTTAAACGACCACCTCCTAGTTCTAGGACTTCGATTCATTGGATGACAGTCGGAAAGCGATTGCTCCGATACACAGGGAGGTCGAGGCACCGTATCCACGACCATGCTATAGACGGCTGCGATCTGAAATTCACCACATCCGCACTATAGGTTATCGATGGTTTGAGCCTCCGCGTGGGGAGTCAGTCCTTTGCTAGAATCTTCCGCCGGAGGCGGCGTCCTAAATTATTTCATTTTCTCGTTCTTATTCCTTTATTACCACATTTTCTTGACTTTGCCGTCACTCTATTGCATGCCCATTATCTTAGGCTTTGTAAATCGCTTAGTACATCCTTATGTTCAACGGGGCCTGACAGTCTTTCGTTAGTACATTGGGTAGACCACAGCTCGTTCCTTTTTATTGCGTACCAATTGTCAACCGATTGGGCCCACTGACCCATCCCGACAATGACTGCAGGTTGCATCCTTGCTCATTCCTTAGAATGGCAACGAATCATGCGTTTTCAAAACTTTCTGTTGTCACAGGTAATGACTGTAGAGCAGAGGGCAAAGGTCTGGTCCATGCTGAGAAAAGGCGGACTGTTCAATTTGAATTTGAACTGTAACACAGAGGGAGTAGGAAAAATACAAAGAAATCTCGAGCTTGCAAATACTTAAGTATACGAGTTCCCAGAGAGCGACCAGTACCCCACGGTTCTGATACACTATGTAATCAGCTGAGCTTCAATCGCTATTTCACATAGATATAATGTCGTCTTATTCACGCTTAACTGCGCACTGTCACCTTGTCTACACACTGGAGTACTTGTGGAAAGGATGTGCCTTCCTTGACGTCATTAGGAGAAGGAAGCAGAGCAATAAGTTTCTTTGGGCCACAAGAATGACGTGAAATCAGGACGCCTAAGTAGTGGGAGAGTAGAATTTCATTGAACTTCTTTGTGGTAATGTGCATTGGCTAAGTGCACTGCGGCCGGGAAGAAAATCAAGCTGAGTGCATTTTCGGAAATTGCACCCCGGTACGTGCAGCTGGCCTGAATTTCACGAGAATCCCCTTCAATAAAAGAGATTCTGAATTGCGGACTGGAAAACGACTTCCTTCCATGTCTATTTACGATTGGAGTCATTCGGAGCAGTCTAAATTCTCGGTTATTCACGGACTAGACGGCATACCCGGCTTCGCTCGGGTGTTTTACTACCCCGGCTACCTCACACTGTTGAGGGTAATTGCTATTGCTGTAAATTTATCAAAAATAGACAGTGTACCCGGCTTCACTCGGGTGTTTACTTTCTCCCGGCCATTTAAAGCTGATGCCTACACTTGTTGAACCAAAGAATCCTTTCAAAATGTACATCACTTGGGAATCAGCTTAACTGATTCTTCTCCACCCTGCCCCTCCCCCAACCCTAAGAAATGGAGTGAAATTGCTTTACTGGTAAATAAATTCCTCCCATGGCTTGCCTTATCCACGTTTAGCATTTTGGGAAATCCAGAAGACACATTTTCACAGACCCTTATGCAAGAATGCCGAAAAATCAATAAAACAGATCAGTTGCTACTTCGGTCAAAACGGTTATCAGATCCGTATTCAGCGCATTGAGATACCCCGGAAGACATGTCTTTATCGCACCGTGGGCAAAAATGGCGAAAAATCGATAAAATCAATAAATCGATAGTTTCATACTAAATAGTTGTCATGTTCGTGTTCAGCGCACTAAGATACCCCAGTAGACATGTTTTTACCACCCCGTGGGCAAAAATAGCGAAAAATCAATAAATCGATAACTTGGCGCTGAATGGTTGTCATGTTTGTGTTCAGGGTATTGAGGAACCTTAGTAGGCATGTTCTCGTCAGTCCTCCTGCAAAAATAGCGAAAAATCAATAAAATCGATATAATCGATAAACCGATCAGTAATCCCAGGTGCAAAGTAGCCTATAACCTCCGCCGGCCCCCAAGGGGTAAGCATGTAAAATTTGGTCCCGATCGGTTCATCCTTCGCGATTTCTATAACGAACATACATGCAAACAAACACACAAACACACAAACTTTGACTTTTATATATACAGATTAGCAGGGATTGTAGGACTTTGACATGACAGAGGGAGTGGATTCACATGGCTTGAGCAATGCCCTTGAGCTAGAACACACATGCCGAGTTTCCCACGATACCATTTGATATTGTATAATGTAATGCCTTTTCAGATTTTATCTATTCTATAGGTGGAGCCTTTATGGACAGGAAAAGACTAGACTAGACTTTGAGTTTTCTAAAACTGTTCCTTTCTATTGACCTCCAAAACAATTGTTTCACTTTATCATTCATGAGATTCGTTTGAAGAGAATTTTACAGGAGTTGGTTAGTTCTGCCCCAAAATTCAAAAAAGAAAAAAAAAATCCAAAATTTGTCTCGGTGGGTTACTTGTGGTCCTGAACACGAATATTGCATCCATTTTGCACCGTAAATGGATTTTTGTGCGGCTACGATAGGTATACGGTAAGCACGGTATGTGACGGAATCTTCTCAATTTCCGTGTAATGGGTTATTTGATGTGCTGATCATGAATATCATATCCGTTTTGCACCGTAACCTCGTTTGCATACGGATACGGTAGGTATAAGGTAGGCAGTTGGGAGAAAGCAACGATTTTAGGAACAGACTGGAGGAGGCATGCAAAATATAATGATTTTCATAGTAGTGATCAGCCTATGAAACAACCCCCGGATTTTGTGAGATACCGGATCTGCAGGACACCTGGTGCAACCTTACAAAAATGTGGTTACGGTATAAAACGCATACGATTTCGTTTTCAGAACTTCAAACAACCCCTCTAGGCGAAGATTGGGCTGATTTTTTCCTCGAAATTTCGGGGCACCACGAGCAGAGTGCTGGCAAAACCCGATTTCGCGACAATAGCATAAATATACGTAAGTGAACGATAAAAGAAAATAGTCTCATAAATGAAGGGAAGTTGTTCAGAGGAGTAACCATTTCTTGGATTGGTTCTGTTAGAAGCAAAACTGATTTAGAAAATATTATATTTCGAGCGTGCAGTTTGCAATTTAGACTGGTCTCGGTGCACTTTGTTCTGCACTTTATCTGTTGGACTTCTCTCCTCTAAAAGTGCATCATATACGTGCATACATTGCGAAATTACAAACTGTTCTTCTTAGTAAAAGAAATTTAATTTGAAATCAATGGTACAACATCCCAACCCAAAATGTTGGTTCATTGAGAAAGTAGGGGAAGAAAATCTCTGGATCCCTGTTGCCGATGTTTTGCTGAGGCGGTGTGTTATGTAATACTCTCACTAACATTGTTAAAAATGAACGTCCAGAACCTCTACTTACTTTCTTCTCGTTCTAGGGTAATAAACCACCGCAACCCGTAGGAGGGTCGGCTACTGCCCTTTACAAAGCAGGTCCGAATCTTTGCCTTTGATTGAATTTGAATCTTGAGTTCTTTATTCTTCCCCCCTTCTGATGTGTATCGCGCGCAAGAGAATGCGCAGCGAACTCTGCAAGGTTTCTAAAATCAGCTAAAATACAATGAATCCCCAAGTTTTTTTTGCCAGAATTTGGAAGGGACGACTTCCTACAATCTTTTCAAATTGAGACGTAGCAGCAGTTCCAAGACAGCCTCAGTGCACACTGAGCTCTTCGAGCCCAGCTGGCAGATCCACCATGCTGGACTTTATTATTATTCAAAATGAGGACATATGGTTGTGCGATGTGAAAATCTCAAAACTGAGAGTGCTACAGCTGGCTTGTGAGATTACCTTTTTCCAAAACAAAAGCGTATAGAGTACAGTGTGCTCTTTCGGAGAACGAATGTATCTCATTCATAGCCGCCCTCACTTTTTGGATAAGACTTCTCCATCTTCAGTGGATTTTTCACCAGATCTCACTAGTCATCTGTAGCAGGCCTAGCGGAACTCTGAGGTACTTCTTGCGTACGACTCTTCTGGTACGGCACCCGTGATTGGGGAAACGAGAAGAAAGGTTTGAACGAGGGCTGCAACGAATCCCTTGCAGTGACTTGCTCACGTGTGTAATCCGGCACCTCATGTGAAGAAGCAACTGTAAGTATTTAACAGATTGGTTTCGTGACCGTTCAGGGTCAACATGGTTTCGAGCATTTATTTAATCCATGTAGCTTGGGAGTAGGAGCATCAGAGCGCTACTGTCAGCTTTCATTGGTATTTCTCGGTGTTTTACATTACGTCGTACGTGAGCATGTACGTACTAACGTCTGCCATTTTGTCACCTTTCGTCCATGTATTTCTAATTGCGTTACAAAGTCGGTGATGGCCTTTGCAGAACTAGCGCAACTTAAAAACTATGGGAGTACTGAAATATTGATGGGAAACCTGCTATCTATCAGAGTACTCGTATACGTCTCAGCACGTCATGGTTTTGAAATTAATTTTTGCAATGTGGAGCGGGTGCACTTCATCTTTGGTTATATCACGCAAACGGAATAGATGAATAGCGAATAGCTTTTCTTAAGAAGAAAAGAGAGCTGGAAACTTCCATTATTCCTAGTTTTCTTGTTAAACCAAGGGATTTACATTGTTGGGCAGGGTAATGTGTGCAGGTGTTAGCCTTCTTTTTACTTTTTAGAATTCTTCAGTTTCGAATCTGAAAGCGAACGGTGCCACCATACGATACTGCTCCCAATCTAAGGGATTACGTAATCCGTCGCAAAGCGTCTTCTATTCGTAATTTTCTTGAAAAAGAAAGACTGAAGAGATGGATTCTTTGTACTACAACGAATCGAATGGTTCATGATTTTTTCGATATTGTTCTCTATACCGGGCAAAAACACCAGTGCAAATTTAATCAGACCTCGATTTCAATTTTTTTTTCGATTTTTTTTTCGGTCTCCCTTCCTCTCTAAGCCACTGCTCAGGGCACATACTTTTACTTTTTACCTTTAACGACTTTTATAGCTTTTGCGATAAATGCAAGATGAAGTTGAATGCGTGTCTCAAGAAGGTATGGCTGTACGCCGGCCTCTTCATCCTCTTAACATTCATTATTCATGAAAATACGCTCATTTCTTTTTTTCGGCGGAGATGCTGCTTTTTCTATTATCCAACCCCTTCGTCTATGACACATGACTGGGCCTCCCACTCTTAAACACGCCCAAACCGAATGCTTCTCAGAAAAAGTGGCTAGAAAACGGGGTTTTTAACAACTTTGCGTGCAACTTTATATACCGTTGCGATCAGCATTATTAATCTCGGAAAAAAATCTCGAAACCCATGCAGAGAAGACTGCTTTAATAGGGAGGTGCGACGGTAGTCTTTGATCGGTATCAGTAATCCTGTTCATGGGCATCCGCTAGGATAAAGGAAACGGTCTACTCATCCGCTAGGATAAAGGGCTTCATCCGCTAGGATAAAGGAAACGGGCTACACCAAAACCAAAACAGGTGACTTTTGTTTGACAGAGCAGTCTGGGGACCTCAAGCACTTGCATAACTTCAGATGAGCAATACTTTGGTGGTGAATGGTATGTAGATGATGGTGCCGAAAGACAACAACCGTTATTGTGGGCGCCGCAAGGAACCTTTGGCTGAACATCGGGCATAAAAACTAGTAAAATATCAATGTCGGGAATCAACACAACCATGAAACAACCTGCGAGGTATGTGAAAGAGCTATGGATTACAAAATGTTGCCAGTCAAGGGAAAACAAGAAGCATTCGAGATGCAAACCAACAAGCACGAACTTTGCAAAAGGAAAGAAAGCAATGGGTGCTTTGACAGCTGAGATCGTAACCAGTAGAAAAGTAAGATCTAAACAGCAGTTAAAAAAGAGTTTCAGCTCGGAAATTAATTAAGTCGAAAACAAGGAGCGAAACCCACTGGCAAAAGTGCCAATTAAAGAAATCATGGATTGGGCAGCTAAAGGTGCAGCTTCAGATGTAGTGACCTTCTAGAAACTAGTCAACAAATCTATTTCACTGGGTCGTCATCTAGGTTTGCGTCACTTCCACTAAAATTAGAAAGTTTCATTAGCGAAAGGGAAGTAAGCGATGTGGGAATAGGATATGAGCGGATGATTTTCAGGGTAACTCATCAACTGCAGCGAGCTCTGTGACTTGCAGTTGGACTTCGCCCACTCACTTTCGACCAGGACATCAGTGCTAACCTCTCCTGTCAGTTATAGAGTGCACATCTTACATGGCACAAATCTCCCATGCTGCCACTTTTTGGCTGAATTCAAGTGAGAAAGCAGATTTGGAGAGTGGGTTTTTGCCGCCTGGACTTCTCATTTCCAATACTTAAGATTACCAAGCCATCCACGTGATAATAACTGCAATTTTGTGGAACAGTAAATGCGCCTTTGAATAGTTATGCTCACCTGGCCGAACAAAAAATGAAGGAACAACGAACAAAGGAAAAAACTGTACACACCTATTTTTACAACCTATTATCTTTCGAGAGAAACGATTTCACTGAATTGCAGCTGGATATATCCGGGTAATACATATGTGTAGCAAAATGTATAATTGTGGTAAAACTTCCTTATGAAAAGTAAGCGGAACTAGATTAGGAAATTCCATGTTTTTCTAAAGAAGGAATGATTGAGCAGCTGTCAGGAAACGCTTGGTACAAAAAAGGTAGTGCGTCTTTAGTGCAAATAGCACCTGGTGAATGATACGAGGAAGGAACAATGTAGCGGAAGGCCGCAACGAAGGAGAACGCTGAAAAAGAGAAGCCGGGGCTCAGCAGTATTAATGGAGCATGCCGGTTCGCTGCTCGAATTCAATTTGGTTTCGTTTGATGAGTCGCCACCGGCCCTGAGGCGATTCATAATGACGCTACTTCATCCGGCCTCTTCCAATCTGGTCACCCTGAGACCCCGAAAACCATCATAAAACAAACCCGTCGACGACGACGATCCGGAGCGGAGGAGTAAATAACAAATTGATCCGTGGAGAGCACGTTTCAGAACGTTTGAAAGAACCCCGCTTATCACTCACCACTCGTGGGGAAGGCTCCGCTCGATCTGGTACGTAGTTCTCCCAACAACGCTTACCATAGAGAGATCTCGCCTTTCTCAACCTCATTTTTCATTATCCCCAATTTTCACATATTTTGCTTGTTCATCGAAAGAAATGATACAGCTCATGAATGCGGAAAAGGAAATATATGAGGGTTGAGAAGATTTGGACAACATCGCTCCCTTTCTTTATTTACTTTATTGTTTATTCATTGATACATTCAAGGTTGTGAGAGCCAAAAAAGCATAGCACTGCAAAAAAAAAACAACACATTGACGTATGCACTTGTAGAGCAGGATGAGTAAGAAGTGACTGATGCCTCAAAGAGGAAGGAAGAAGTGAGAAAAATGACTTTTTCTGTTGGATCATATTCGAAAACGATTAAGCATTATTTTTTTAACGTCTTCACTATGGTTCTGCTCCGCGTTTCATACGAAAAAAATTATAATTCCTTCAGGGTAGCAATAAACTCGTCCTCTAAAGCTGTGAAACTTCACTAATACTTTAATATGCTTACAAATCACTCATGTAGCTAATTGTTCAACAAAAAAGAAGGAGGAAGCAGCGGCCCAGCTTCTATTTCATGCAACACCCTTACACCAGTGGCGGACGCCGGGGGGGGGGGCCCCCCCGAGATGGCACCAATCTCGAATTACTTGCAATACAATAAAATCTTGTACTAGTTATTTAGTTGTTATTTTATTATTATTTTAATATAATT
>KN728636.1:2756-13480 GCA_000816745.1 Ancylostoma duodenale
ATTAACTGTGCATGTGCCTTGCGAACTCAATGACAGCGTTGCACGTAACTCGCCCAGAAGTCTTTTCTCCTTGTTTGCACAGACGTCCACGCTTGGGAAGGGAGACGATCGAAAATGCTGCCAAGCATTCGAGTGTTCCCAAGCGGTCCATATATTGAATCCCTTATGGATTTCCTATATGAGCATGAAGTGCTGGACCAGCTTCGATTCTCTCGTCTCCATGAAGCAAGAAGATTTTCTGGAAGGAGGGGATGCAGGATGAGTGGCGCATTGTGAGGGAACATACCTGCTAACCAATCATTCGAAAAGTTCACGTATGCTTACATGAAGATTTCTCCGCTCTGCATTGTTTGTTGTCTTAAATGGCTAGGAAGCGCGTTCCCCTTTAAACTGCTACTGCGCTTATGGGATATGCAACTCCTCTCTTCAATGGATTTCCTATTTTGAATATGCGCAGATGTTCCAACAGATTCAGTTCCTGGGAAACCGGATGGCACCATGTTCGAGCATACAAGTCTATGAAGCTGGTTGCTCGCTCAGAACTATAATAACACTTTTTAAACTTGATTTCAATAACATAGGATGGATAAAAAACAAGAATGCAAAGCGGATGCTCTTGACGAGGTTAAAACTTTCGACGCCCAGTACCTTCCCCACTCGGCCACCCTTTCGCTGATGGACGGGTGCTGCAACGCATATAATTGTGTGGTGGCATTTCTAATTTTTGGAACCGATGGCAGTAATGAAATAAGTACTGTAGCACTTCTTCGAGCAAAGATTCAAACCAAATAGGTTTCACTCCTATCTCTGGTAATTTTACACCGGCGGTTTCCGCCTGATTTCCTGGGAATCTTCGTGTAAATCGTGTATTTCGCGAAATTCTGCAGTTTTCCGGGTAAATTCCGGTTAAATCTCGTGTAAATCGTGCATTCTCAAAACTACCGGCGGATTTCGCCTAAATGTCGCGCAAATTCCGGTTAAATCTGGTCGACCGGCGGATTTCTCCTAAATTCCGCCTAAATTCCCGGTAAATTCGGAAAGTGGTGAATAACGCGAGAACTTCTGCGATCTTTCGAGGATTGGGTGCGGCACTAAATTTCCTTATGAACTTCATGTTGTAGTGTTCAATGTGCTATTTGAAATGCTTGCCTTATAAAATCAGGCGATGCTGTATAATGCCCCTTGTTTTCGCGAAAATAACCTTTAAATGTTTGCACCTTCATGTCGGTGATTTCCACCAGAACTTCTGGGACAAAATGTTAGAGATGTGGTACGAAATTAATCAAAATTTGAATGGAACTTGAACGGAATGCAGCAAAATTGCGCACATTTTACCCAACTAGAAACCAACGACCTGGAATATGCCTCGTTTGGTGATCTTGTGCTTTCGGATGCAAAATCGGGACCAAACTTGAAAATTACAGAATTTGTTCATTTTGAAAGCACAAAAAGTAACTCGCGCAACATACGAAACAACAGCTTCAATATCTAGAGGTGTTGAATCTTCTCCTTCAAGGTAAGCAGAAGATTTGAATGGGTGAATTGCTTCACCCCAACCACGTGGCAAAGCACGTTGGGCGAATTTTTGTTCGTAACGCAAGGAATTGCTGCCGTTGGCCGTGAGCGATTATGATAGGTCATGATCGGCCATCGTTCTCCGTTGTTCATGTTTTGACGCGTATATGCGCGTTTTCACCTGAATTCTTGTAAATTCCGGCTAAATTTTCCCTAGAATTCTGCTAAATTCCGCTTATTTTCCTCCAGGATTACTCACACCTTTCCGAGCAATTTAGGAGGAGTTTCCTAGGAGTTCAGGCGGAAACCACCGGTGTGCCAGCACCAGAGATTTGCGAGCCTGGCCTCTTGCACCTCCCTTGTAAGTAGAAACTGCACCTTTTAGCACATCTTTGATTAGTTTTGCGATGATTTCCGTTTCCCCAAATAGAGAAGCCTCTCTAGAGAGTTTTCGGTGAAATGTTCAGCTTTTCTCCGATATCTGCTTTGTCCTCTTCGCCTTCTTCAACTGTGTCTGGTCGACGGCCTATTTGGAGTCATGGAAAAGGAAACAGGCTGAGTTAGCTTTCAAGTGGGGCACATACGACACCAACTGCGATTCCTATCTGCAGGATCCTCGGCCGCAGTTCCGGGTATGGTTGCATGGAGTGGTGGAGGTTTACTATAGAGGCGTGCAACTGTATCAGAGTATTCAGGGAGAGTATTTCGCTCCAAATCCGGTTTCTGGACGCGTGGAACCATACTACCCTCCATGGAAACACGCAATCGTCAGATATGGTAAGTCGCTTCAACTTCTCGACCAGGACGGAAGAGCCTATAATGGGCACCTGTCACAGGTATAACCTATCCGCTGACGGTGCTCTGCGTTATCCTAATGTTCGTCATGACGCTCGTTGTCTTTCAAGTCCAAGATGCAGCTGACTTGTGAGTGCTGGAAGAGGATCCACATTCCTTCGCATCACATCGAATGTTGCAGCTATTTCGGGGAGAGTTTCTTGCTGTGCTGGCTATGCTATCTGCCAATGATCGTGTACGCTCTAATGATTGTGATAAGTGACAAACTCTACCGACAACTTGCCTTGTTTCTCAACGACCTCGGTGAGCTAAGGTTTTCATGACAAATATTATACAATGTTACTACATATGCTCTATCGGAAGAGAGAACTAACATTTCTGCAGTTCTGAACTTTAGAAAACTCCCTATTTCTCGAAGATTTACAGCAACCAGTGATCAAAGAGGTCGAGCCTCTAAGATTGTTCCACTTCAGAGAATTACCGGACAGATGACGAGTACGAGGACTTTCTGATTAGCAAAATTGTCATTTTCCAATTCGTCACTGCATTTGGCTCACTGTTCTACATTGCTTTCTATCTAAAAGATATGAAACGTCTCCAGGAGGTGCGTGATATCAGGGTCTGATGCTCTTCTGATGCGTCATTTCAATCTGGCCTTTTCTAGACTTTGGCAACTCTGTTGATCACTCGACAAATCACCCAGAACGTGATGGAAACCGCCGTTCCGTTCCTGATGGAAAAGGTGAAGCTCTCACAGCTCACGTACAAAATGACCAAGTAACCCTCCCTCAGCTTTTTATGTATTCGGAGTTGCAACTATTTCAATTCCACGAATTCAGGAGCATGAGCGACACAACCTTACGAAGACACGTTGAAGAGGTTCGAAGAAGAAACCTTCCGCCAGGAAAGGATTTTAAAGTTCGTTGCAGACACAGTAGGCCTGTTGTAGAGGGACTGAGAATCACTTCAGGGAGCGCAACAACCGCGAGCCCTCTTCTCGCTTGGATCCCCATCCAACGAAGGCATCAGGAGGAGGTTTTCTCAGAGACGGATGGCGGGGAAGGAAAATGAGCTCCACCTCTTAGAAGTACGCGGGATTGTGCTATTTCCCATGGTTATTTTATTTCGAACACCTTTGCATATGCAGAATCTCAACCAAACGCTCATCACTGATGAGCTTCAACTTCGCTCCACGAGGTTGCCGCTACCGGAATTCAAGCCATCTGATTCGGGAGGTATATACCTACCCTTGTTAGAGAAAAACCGCTTTGCCCGAAATCTCTTTCAGCGCCGGAACTGAGCCAGGCCGAACTTGAGTGTCTTATGACAGTTTACGACCGTCCCCTCGATGACTACCTTGAGATGTTCATTCAGGTAAGAGCTCGAGGATGTTAGACAAATGTGTGCTGGACACTGCTGTACTGTTTGCAGTTCGGCTACGTGCTGCTCTTTTCTCCCGCCTTCCCACTCGCTGCCCTCTGCGCTGTGGTGAACAACGTAGTCGAGATTAGGGTGGACGCTTTCAAGCTGTGCAACACTGTGCAGCGCCCTTTTGGGAGGCAAGTAAAGGATATCGGAGCGTGGCAGAAGGCTATGGAGGTTCGGCTATAGCTCTTTATGGAGATATTTTCACCGAAAAGCAAATGCAAGGGTTCGGGTATAACGTAATGCGGTGGCCAGGAAGTTTCGCCATAAATGTATGCATTATTCAAAATAAATATCCATATCGAATCGGAATTTCGTCGGACAGTGTACTAAACATGGCTGTTTTCTAAAAGCCACACATATGTACATGTATAGCACTTTTCCGGATTCTGTCCGCCAAAAATTCCGTAGTTACAGATCGGAAATGTTAGACGCCTTGGATGTTGTCTTTTATATTAGCTAGATATTTTAGCTTCTTGGAATGATTGGAGTGATGGTGAACTGCGCTCTCATTGGTCAGTCTGGATTGGTGCAGAGGATATGGCCAGACCTTAGCTGGGGAGGGCAGGCCAGTGGTTTCTTTTTCTGCTAAGAACGATCTCACACTCTGATTAACTAGTCCTTGCAAGATGAATGTGATGATTCAGACTTCTGGGAAGATTGGTTTTCTTTTTCTATTATGAGGAATCTAAGGATGAGACTCTTACCAAGCAACCGAGTGTGGTTCTTCTTTCTCTGCCTCTATATAACTGCACTCTTATGATGAAAGCGTAACCTCGTGTAGCGCAATTTGCTTATGAGCCCAAAACCATCACATGTCCTTCAGATTCTCATCGTTGTTGTGCTGGAGCACATAATCCTCGCGTCGAAGATCTTCATAGACCTGGCTGTACCAGATGTACCTCACTGGATTCGAGTCGAGACAGCAAAGCAGGAGCATTTCCGCAGAGAAGCTTTCAAGGTGAGTCTAGCCTGGATGTACTGTGGTTCTCGAAAAGATAGGCTGATTTTGTGGCGTGGTACCAGATGTACCTCACTGTGGTTCCACTGCATCACGGCGGGAAGAGCCTGGCAAGAGCTGAACGAAGGGTGCGGTAGGAGTATCCTCCAAAACGGAGGTTCAACTAGGTCCAGTCACATGCCTCATCCAGGCAGAATTTCCTGACAAGAAGCCTGATAAGCTAGTGCAGCTGAGCATCCTCTCCCTCTGATTTATCCAGTGTTCCTCCTTTCGTTCGTGTGTCAAAATTCAAGTTTAGATGCTGTCTCTTTGGATGAATTCTTTACTGAAATCCTGTCTATGTTGACGAATCTGTAGTAGACCATTGTTAGGCGCTAATAACGACGTGTCCTTGCAACCATTCTGACGAAAAGCCTACAAAATCTGCGTGACACCATCTGAAAACAATTTTTATAAGGAAATTTGCGTAGCTGGCTTCAGATGTAGAGCTGTTACCCTTTGTTTTAGCGGGAGTCGCGGATACTGCCGCGTCGAACGAGCGGCGAGTCGTCTCCCGCTGCGGACCCGGCCGATCCCAGGCCCCGAATCCTCGTGGAGAACTCGGGGCGGATTTACAGACGGAGCGTCACTCCCGTTGCAAGGCTGAGCAACAGGAGAGAACGAGAGAGCAACTGCATCGACAACTGATGGAACGCATTCCAAATGTACATAGTAGTCTTTCGAAAAAGACAATAAATTTTATTTCTACACCGGTCTTCAAAACACTTCTCCTGTATTGTTGTTGTTAAGTTGTACTGTGGTAAAACGTTCTTAACATTCCCACACACCTTATGAGAAGATAACGTAACGTACCCAATTTATGCGCCCATTATTCCCTGAGTTAATATTTAAAAAACTTTCTAAACATCTTCATGCTCACGGAAACGCTGACATGGCTAGCGCAGGTCTCTTTACCACAAATTTCAAATTTTCTCACAAAATCCCACAATACCACACAATGACCTTCGTGTGGTCCTGTCGCCTTGAATATGAAGGTAACAGACTGAGAGTCTGTGCAAAAGCTGTGTCGGTCTACTAGAGTACCTGAAGATAATTATTCTAAAACGAATTCCCATGTCGACATCTAGCCAGCTGCTTACCACATGTGTCTGTCCGCTTGTCTATGCGTTTGTGTTTGTGTTTGTACCTGTCTGCCCGTTTGTCTGTCTTGCTGATTGTCTGTCCGTACGTGTGTGTTGGTGTGTTTCGCAGCATGTCAGCAGAGTCGACGAGCACTGTTTGGACAGCAACACAACAATGCAACCCCACAACCATGCACTTTACTTACGAGATGACTTGAAGGATGGCCTTGTCTATGAGAGTTGGATAATAGTACACAATATATTTAGATGTGCTAGCAAAAGCTCTGCGGTTGAGAGTTCATAGCGGCATCTTATAAATAAAACAGAGAGTGTGCAGTGTAATGATAGCATACACACATGTTGGCTCCCATGAAGCACTTATTCGCAGATTCGCAATTTTTGGATGACAGCCTATCCAAACTGCACTATCATATCCTTTAGAGCACTTTTATCCGAGTGAATAAAAATATACCCAATATGAGCGCTAAAAAAACAAAATAACGTGACCTTATGCTTTCAAAAACAGTATTGGTGAAAGTGCGGTGTCAGCCGAAAATTTCATTGAATCCAAGAATTACCTGCTAGAATTCAAGTCACATTTCAACCCATAGAACGGAATGGGTTTACAGAAAAGTTAGACAAGGATGATTTGTTTTATTGCAGACTGACAGTGACACTCCTTTTATGTGTTTTCTCACCGAGCACATTTGAATGCTCCTTTATGCGTCCCACCGAGCAAACAGTGATATTTTCAGAGAACTAGGAACAAAACCAAATCCTACGGTCTAGCATTATATTGAAACAGGCATCGGCTCTAACGTCACTTCCTTCGTGCTTAGCTACTGATGGATCAACTGACAGCACATGCACTTAGGCTAGTTTGAAGCGCTTAGTGCCAAACAAATAGTGACCAATAGCTAGCCCTAAACAGAGAGACAGACACAGCCAGATCGAGAAGGTCATGAAGGAGAGCATCAACACATAGGCCAGTGCCGTCTGGGCGAAGTAGAGCAGCACGTCCACATGGTGCGAAGACTTCAGCAAGTGCGAGAACCACCTAAAATGAACTCGTTACACTTTGAAAACGTAGTACCTTCCTATTAAATTAGGCTTTTGCACGAACACTTTTGCACACAGGTTACTCCTGAAGAGTAGTTACTCTGATGTTCAAGGGCTAAACATTTGACGAGCTTCGCTGCCTGTTTAGTAAGTGAGTTTGCAATCTAACTAGACACCGAAGTTCGCCAACTGCCCTATATAAATTCCCCAAAATGTGTTGCCAACCACAAGCGCTAACAGGCACGCAGAAGTTTTGCATTGCCACACACCCGAGATATGTCATGCCAACTCTACTTTTCCGCTTTTTGTATACCCGAACAACTTCATCGCTGCTTTCCCAAGGAATTGTATCGCCTAGCAAAATCTTCTCCTGGAGGATGCAAAGGGAAGCACAATGTTCCCCGTCGTCTCTGAACATCGAAGTAGGGTCTGTTACAATAACGAGGACGCAGTAAGCCAATTGGCACTTGGAGACCGTTTAGGGCAGCGTCCACATAAATTTCGATTCCTACCAATGTGATCTTGCTGTAACCCTAGGCTTCTGCTCATGATGAACACCAAAACGTTGTTCCTTTTTGACCAAAACTTGCAAGAAAAAAAAACACGCTTTCGGGAACGCTCACATCGGTCCTTTGGTAGAAGATAGATATCCGAGTGGAGCGGGTGTGGTGAAGCATAATGGCTGCAAATTCGTAGGTATGGGGAGTAAGTTTTACCACGAGGAAGGAGAGTAATGGCACTCAAAACAACTCATTCGTTCAATGCTATGTGCAAATGACAAGGCACCTGAAACAACGCTTTTTGCTCAATAGGTGAGAAACTAGACGAGTGTTCGTGTGTTGAGTGCAGACAAAAGCGTCAGATCCTTTTGGTACGGTGAAAACTCGTACGAATTCGCAAAGTAAAAGAGAAGAAGACTGTAAGAAACCAGGTTTACGGGAACGCTGGCATTATATGTACAACTTATCCATGGAATAGAAAGAAGCACATTTACCCTGCTTGCCTCCAGTGGTGCAAATTTCGTGGAACTATCGAAATTATTGTTCAGGCCAGTAGAAAACTGTCTCATTCTAAGTTGGTTAAGTCCAATTGCAGCCTACATTTCTTCACCAAGCTAACAGCTTTGGTTGACCTCAGATTTGCCGCAATCACATGAACTTTGAGAAGGATGAACGAGATTGGTGGAATCGAAAGAGCACAGGAGAATGAACTCCTATTGATATTGTGGCTGTGGAAGTTATGAGGAATTACTGACCTAAGTTTCGGAGCAACCGCTTCCTCATTAAAATAACTTAGCATTGAGGATTCCAATTGACAATTTTTGTCATACGAAATTTGAAAATATACTCATTCGGTTCTAGCTAGAACATTGTGGCTTTTGTTTGTTGTGGCTTTCGCAGCAATGATCCTGGTGCCCATAGTCAAGCCTTCGAGTGCGGGGAAAAAGCTGATGGAACTACCACGAAAGGGCACGGCGAGGAACAGAGAATATCATTCTTGTTGGTGAAGATTCGGAAAATAAAGAAACAGTAGAATTCCTTCTGCCATTTGAGGAACATGATTTATTTAAAAGCCATTCAAAAGAGGGATGTCTTCTCGCACCAGAACTAAACTGCTGATCTACTCAAACATGACCGATTGTCTCCCCGACAGTGATATCGACATTTGGCTCGTACGTATTGGATTTCGGTTCTTGGGCGGACTGCACTTGCCATAAGCTTCCTGCGCTAGGGGGTGAAAAATCGGTCTATACAAACGTTTTCATTTAAAAAAAAGTAAAAATGCGCCCATAACGTCGAAAATAATGTAATGATTGGAAGATCATTTGGCATCATCTTTTGCGATAAAAACAAGCCTACACTTTAACAAATAACTATGTACACGGTTATACCAGCTTACTCGCAAGTGGGTTAGAATTCATTTGACTGCCGAATATTGAGATGTGAAGATTGTTTCTTGAGCGGAATACCTTTTATATTGGGATAGTCCACGAGTTTCTCCATGTAAGCGCTCAACGTCCTGATAGACAACGTTTTAGAATTCCGCGGTTTACCTTAGAAGAGCCTAACTATAATAACACAGATGCGAAACCGATAAGGACTATGACTATCAAAGACAATTGACAATTTATAGGGCTTGTCTGGTCTAGTACGCTCACACAGCTGCTGCGAGACGATTCGAGTATGATCAGACTATAGTTCTGCAATTCTAAGACTACCGTGCTTCCCCTTTCAAGCAAGAGATGGAGTTTGACTTGGGCCTTGCATGCTACACCTCATCCAGGGGACAGATGGATACCCATCTACGCTCCAATATCTCGCGAGTGCTGATATCTACGATGGTGCAAGTTTCGTAGAATTATTGGGACCGTTTTTCGGGAACCGAGCCACTCGAAATCGTGACTATGAAAACTACCGTGAATTTTGTCTTTAAGAGGGCAAATTAACTGTGCTTTTGAATTCGCTACCCTGACAGAGCCGGTATCGTCGAAACGTTCACCTCTGGCAAAGAAAATGGGATTTCTCTCAATAGACTTGGCTAGAATAGCTTTAAGAACAGAGTGCAATTCTTCTATTTTGCTAGTGCAAGAATGTTCTGCTCTCGTCCTGCTAGATTTTTTTCACTCAAACACTTCACAATACTTCATCTTTTTCAGATTATGTATAAGTGGTTCTTATCATTATTCTTAGTTAAAGACGAGGTCATGCTGTAAAAGGCATTACACTGATAGTTTTGCATAACGAAACAATGTTGAATGAGTGGTGTAAGAGAATCTTGTAGCCCAAATTTCAAAGGAGTTAGGTTGCGAGAGAGGGCCAATAAGTAAGACAACAAATGTAGAAATGCTCTATTAGCTTGATTCATTCAGGGCAAATCAGTGTTCGCGCGAGTATTGAGATGGAGGATAGGGAAGAAGCTCGACGCCACACAGCGTCGACCGACTGAGCCGTCTATTCCGAAAGAAAGCCCTCAAACTAGAGAGCGAAGGACCTGCACCATGAGCCACAAGGACGAAGTAGCTGCCGAATCCTCCAGTGACTAGTGTTATCGTAGTTTTATGTGTTGAATTATCTAGCTCATTGTAAATTCCTACAGTCCCTCGTTCTGAATCAGCAAATAACAACAACATGGTGAACCGCTGCAGATGCTAAGCAAGGATAGAAATGGTGTTTTAATGTAGATGATGTTGAGCAACAAAAACGACGAGTGTGGAACGCAGAACCTGGTTAAGTTGGTGTGCTTCGTTGTTGGCCACTCATCAGACCGACCAATCGCAGAGCCGCACCCCCTCCCCCATTCTCCCTTTGACCTTCCAAGTACTGCGGTCCATACTTAAAATAACAGAGAACTTACGTCTTCTCTTCAGCACGACGAACTTGCGCGACCCATCGGAGCCACCTAAACTGCTACTTTCTCCGAACACACGAAATGCGATTGCAGCAAGGGAAATCACCTTAACGCTTCAAGTCCAATCGCTAGCAGAGCGATAATAATGCATGACCATACCATTGCTGCAAATTTACTCATCTTACAAGTAGAATGCTTTCACGAGCTCCTGGATATGATAAACTCACTTCCGGCATCGTGGATCCACCAGCTCTTGAAAAGAAGAGTGTCGTTAACCTGCGTGTGGAACCACATCCACATTTTCCTTCCTCCTTCGTGCATTCTGACAGCTTACATGATAATCACTGTTTTGCCTGCTTCACGTCGAAGTCGTAAGGCGAGGCTCTAGCACACAACGACGAAAAGGGTATGAAAGAAATGAGACCTCTACGCTTCGCTTTCTCTCTCTTCCTCTCTCTCTCTCTCTCTCTCTCTCTCTCTCTCTCTCTCTCTCTCTCTCT
>KN728636.1:13580-24662 GCA_000816745.1 Ancylostoma duodenale
TCTCTCTCTCTCTCTCTCTCTCTCTCTCTCTCTCTCTCTCTCTCTCTCTCTCTTCTGCACTAACTTATTCTGATGAAATTCCTTTATATGGAGTACGGACCAAAGATGCCGACCGACCCACAAACATGACCTATGATTTCCCCGAAATCCATGGCATTCAAAAAGAGTGAAATTCGAACTTAATTCGTGCGAGTTACACTCTGGTCCGCATGCCTATGGCACACCTCACAGTGACGATGTCATTGTGAGCATCCAGTGCCAATCACTTTCGTACAACTGCTCCTATACCAGCCGAGTACTCCAGGCAAAATGTGTGATAAGATATGGGAACATGTAACATTTTGTTTTTACATTACTCTCATTTATTTTCCCTACAGGCGACGGTGTCGCTGCGAAGTATGCCATAGGAGCAATTTGTACTAGGTGCGTGCGCTTGACGCGCGTGCGTATATATCCTCTCTATAATAAAGCGCTAGGACATATTACGAAATATGTCTGTCTGTCGCCGTGTGACTCATCGCTTGAGGGACTCGAGGGAATGCCGATTTTTCCCGTTTTTAAATAGAATCCTCGGTGATTAAGGTAGAGATTCGTAGAAAAAAGACAGGAAGAGATTGAAGAGGGTTCCCCACACCTACTGGGAAGGGTATTTCGCAATTCGTCGAGAACGAAGAGTCGAGGGAGTTATGATTGATGTCCGCGGTTGAGATGATTGAACTGCAAGCACGTTTGGAGTCCAGGTGAACAGAAACCAGACGAAACAGGCGGGGACAACTCTCACCTCCTTGATTTCCTCACTTCTAATAACGTTATCGGAACCATCTTTCTCCATGCAACATCATCACACTACACCAAGTCCAACAAAATGGGTACCCGCCGTTCAAAGCAAAAGAGGCTTTTATAGGACATTAGGAGTGCTCATCAGAGAAAGATTCGCCACTACTTCTTCTTTTAAACTCTTCAGATCGTAGTTCTTGCCTAAGAGTTGGGGAAAGTGTATGTGCAAGGCTCGAACGGCCACTATGACGTGAAAAATATCGTTAGAAGGGTGTAGCTAGCACCTGTAGCTGAACCCTTCGTACAGCCTGCCAATATAGGTTTTTCTATCACAGTTTTTGACGTCGCGAGCCCCAACCCCCACCTTGGCAAATTTCTCCTCTGGATACAAGCAGAGACCAGAAGAGAACGGGTCCGAAAAGTGTTTTGAGCCCGCACTGCAATTTCTCAGAAAACATTTGAATAGAGAGGATCGAATGACTACTTCACAGTTCTAGGGAAAAGAATCAGTCAAGAATATTTATTGAAGGGGAAAATCGAAAACGTTCTGTCATCAAAAGAAAGTGTCACCTAAGCATTGAATTTATTTCATCTCAGTTGACCGGGAAAAAAATTCCATCCCCAGGAAATTCACAAAAAAGAAATAGTGGTAGCAGATTCGCAGAAAATCACTGTCATCCGCGAAGCGCGGCGAAGCCAGAGTTGAGCTGGCCCAGGGGTAACGTGACACACGGGTCCCAGGCTCGGGGTTATTTTTTCCCAGAGTTGAGCTGGTCCAGGGGTAACGTGGCACACGAGTCCGAGGCTCGGGGTTATTTTTTCCAGAGTTGAGCTGGCCCAGGGGTAACGTGGCACACGGGTCCGAGGCTCGGGGTTATTTTTTCCAGAGTTGAGCTGGCGCAGGGGTAACGTGGCACACGGGTCCGAGGCAGAGCGCCGCGAAGCGGCGCTCTGGCTCGGTGTACATATGATGAAGGATAAGGCAAGCCGCATCGCGAACGCAGGTGACACGTTGGCCTCGCGTTGGCCGCTCGTTTCTTTCACTGAGAATGTATATGCCGCGTTGACCGGTCTTGTATGGAAAATTCTCTGCGAATGGATGCGTACGCCTAAAGCACGCAGCCAGTATAAATTACCATATCGGCCTTACTTATTGTTAGGTCAAAACATACAAGAAATGAGTCATTCTACTTTTATGGAATACTGAGCATTTGCTCCATTTTGTATGTTAGAAGAACAAATTATACTAGCTGCATGCGTGAGTGAGACGTACGCGTCCGTTTGCGGAGAATTTCCCTGAAATCGGTCAGTGCGACGTGTACACTCCCAATGAAAAGAACGCGCGGCCGCAAACGCGTGCATCTGAGCTGCGTCGGCGATGCGAGCGGGCCTATCCTACATCCTATAAACGCGCGCCTATCACTGTTTCCGTCGATGTTCAAATGTCAATTTTGCATCGAATTAGAGCAGGATTCTCGACTTCGTCGTTGCGACGTATCATATGAAGAAGTTGGGTAAGCGAGGAAAAGAAGTGGGAGTTTCCACTTCGAACGTAGCAGTGATCTTGTTAAAATACAGTAGTCAGCAACAGGTGCGCATTGCCTGATTCTGGCAGCGCCCTTCGCTCACGCGGAACGCTGATTTCATTTGTGGCCTTAGCTACATTACCCGCACCAAGGTGGGTAACAGTGAACATGAAGAACGCGGATTTGCTTACTTATTGTTCCAGGGCTACAATTCATCGTTACAAAGCGATTCACAGACCAAACCAGGGGTTAAAAGCAGCAATGGAGTGGGCTAGCACATTTCATGTAAGTAACTCTAAATTTCGACTTTGAACATTGAAATTCCAGAGTCATTTATGGTGCTCGAATCATGCCGCGCATCCAAGTATGTCGCGCGTGATGCGCAGCATGGCCGCGGCAGAATAAAAAAATTTGTGAATAAAAAAAACCATAAGTTAGGGCTAGTTCATGAAATATTGTAGCCCACTCCATTGCCCTTTCTGACCCCTGGTTTAGTCTGTGAATCGCTTCGTTACGATGAGCTATAACCCTAGAACGAAGAGAACGCAAATCCGCGTTTTAAGTGTTCATTTCTAACAAACTTAGTGCGGGTACTGTAGCACAGCAAACTGAAATCATGAAGTAATTCCTTCATATTTTGCTGCTGTGGGGATAAAGCGACATGTTTCAACAAAAAAAATCGTTGACTGCATGTAGATAAAAACTAGCAAATGTGCGAAAAAAAAAACTGCAGCTGTGCAAAACCGCAAGGACTTATGCTAACACCCAACACGAAATAAGAGTTCAGTATATCACAAAAATCATTCTAAATCTTTAATAACAATCAGGGGACAATTAAACAATTATGCGGAATTATGTCAATTTTAGTACGCAGGAGAAGGACATACTTGGAACCAATAAGTAAAACCACACACGCTAATTTGCTGCTGAGGTTGGAGGACGAACGACTTTGTAAAAGGAGATTTACGCAGAATAGTTCCACAAATTGAAGAGATGCGAAATCGATTTCGGTTGTCTGGAATTGATAAGGTCGCGAGCAAACACTGGAGAACTTCTTGCTGAGTCAGCCTTCAGTCGTCATTAGATGGGTATTCTCGTATTCGAAATTCAAGAGAGAGAGAGAGGGAGGAACTAGGAGAAAAATCTTCTTTGCGAGAGCTGTGTTGCACCTTCGTACTGAAGCAGTTGTTACCCATTTCTCGATTGCTTCATGGCCGATATACAAGGGGGCCGAAAACTACCCGTGCACCCCTATTTCTGGGGGAGTTCCAGAGTTTTTCGTGTTCTTTCCTCATTTTCCTATTACTTCCTTATCTTTGGTTCCCAAGTAATAGTTATCTCGCGATGGTCGCTTCCAACGTCATGAGTACTGCCAATATTCAACTGCATCGGGATTGAAGGTCTGTGGTGTACATTGTGAAAGCGTTGTCGCTGCACCGAATAACTGTTCAAGATACAGTAAAAAGCCTCGAAAAGCTTGGAAACAGTGAGAACAAAAAGGGCAGATATCTTGCTACTACTGCACCCACTCCCAAGGAAGTGACGTTTGGCCGGAGCAGAAATGATAGAAATCCGTAGATTCCCTGCGCAAAATGGCGACAGAGGTCAGGATCGACCGCGGACCCATGAGAAAAATTGTGTGAGAGAAGCTGAACATCTATCCTTATCATTCTCAAAAAAAAACCCCACACCTCACCGGATAGTTGAGAAAGAATAGGAAGAATTTGTGCAAGCAGATGCTGAAGCGATTTCATCATTCTCGCTAACACACGATCGTCTTTGCTGGAGGAAAACTCTTCACTATAGCAAACGCCGAGTGTGACAGGGTTTTGGCCAAATCTGTTGGATCTACTGCTTGGGCCTACACCAAGGCAGATCTGTTGTTAGAACAGGTCAATCCCTATCTTTGGAGCCGTGGGGCAACGTAACATCCACTGGCGAAGTTCTCCTAGTTTTTGTAGACTCCGATGATAAAATTTGAATCTTCTAAATCGTGGAGATCTGCATTCTCTAAAAATAGAAGACATGGTCTGCGACAGGGCTCCGCTCTTGCAGAAGAGGCAAAAAAATGTTAAAGGCAGCACCCACGGAATATCTCGTTGTGAATGTTCCGAAAGTTTAAAAAAACCCTGGACTTGGGGAATACTTTCACTGTACAAGAAGCACTGGAAGTGTCCTTTTACTTACTTACAACAAGATTGCCTAGGAGCAGACGGACTTTTTCATCAGCTGATTGTACGTGGTTTCGCAGTTGCATTCGGGTGCATTAGAGCAGCGAATTCTTTTCGGGGCGCGAGAAGGATCGATTATCAGCTGATCTATTTGCCAATCCACCGTCCTTCTAAAGAAAATTCCCCCAGTATGCTTTCATGCTATGCTTTTTTCTCATTTTTTGTAACTTTGGTGATTGCGAACCTTTTTCATTAGCATATTAGGATAGTGATAGCTGTTTGACCACTATATTAGCTAGTTTCCATCGAAGCTTTAATTTTCTCCCGTTTCTTTCCAGTCAGTGAATTCCGTAATATCTTGATTTTCAAGTGGTGTCTTTGTTAAATGGTACTAGTTTTCTCATGGCTATTTCTTTCTCTACCATGCGGAGATGCTGCAGTTCAGAAAAAATAACTGATTTTGCGAATATCCGCATGGTGGAAAAGACTGCCTTATCGATCTTTTGCTGTCGGTCCTCATCCCATGGATAGCTCAACTCGACCACATCTGTTGGATCAACGGCGATTATGAACCTTGAAAACAATGTTTTTGAAGCTAACGGAAAGTTTTGACTTCAACAAAGTGTTAAGACCCTCCATCTCTCCCAAATATGCCGAAATCTTGAAATCGAAAATTTCCGTAGGTGCCGCCTTCAAAGATTGGAGTAGTGAGCGCTTGTCTGAGATCGTGAGGCATGGAAAATGACTTCCGTACAGCCCAAACTTGTATACAATGGAAGAAATGCAGAGTTCTAAGTTCCGAGTTTCACTAGTAGCTTGATCTTGAAACAAGTTACAGTGATCCAAAGAAAACGGTGGGAAACGCGTACTACTCTAGCAACAATCTAATATGACAGCGAATGTTGACATAGTGGGCAATAGGAATGACGAAGCATATGAAACGTAACGAGACGGAAGCCGTCATTTCATCTTTATTCCTGTGACACTCAAAACATGTGGTCAGTAGTGATCTTCGGCATGTTGTCCTTGGGAGGAGAGTCTGGCTAAAAATAGCAATTATGTAGCTGTTTTCAAGGAATGGAAAAGCAGCTAAAAACAATTACGTCAGGCCTTTCGTGTGGCATAGCATCCGCACCGCCTTCCTTCGATACTGAAAAAAGCGTATAAGAGTTTGCAAAAATTTTGCTTGAAAATCGCATGCGGTTGTGTAGACGTTGAAATGTAACAAACTACCCACATCTGTTGGTACGTACATAAACTTGTCTCCTCAGGTAATATTTAATCTCACATTCTCATATCAAATGTTGCTAAGAGAGATAGGAGTACACACATTTCCCCTACCCACGTTTCGGAAACGGCACCAGAGATGAGATAGCTGCAGATCAGGACTAAAGCCTTCGGAAATTTGTTTGAAAAGTCCCTATTCATGAAAGTTGCTTCGTTAATTCGCTTATATAGCACTACAATACTGCTAGACTCAATTGAACAAAGCGATTTGTGTGTATCATGATCACATCAAAAAAATTGGGGACGAATGTGTTGCTTGAACGGAAAATCTTCAGATAAAAAAAGGTGGTGGGCTCAAAAACACTGTATTATTCCGAGTTAAGTTGAATTATCATAGATAACTGAAATGGTGATGATCGACAGGTCAATTAACGATAATTCAATGGATCCTGAGACGGGTGTGTATGGCTCGCGCGCAGAATCATTTTCAAACTCTCCTGACCCGACTAGTTGTTCCCCAGCTCTTTGGATCCGGCTGGGAAATGTTAGAGGAAAGAGCTTGTAGACTATGGATATCAAAAAATGAGATGGTTGTCATTATTGTGGATGTTTCCTTCTGGAACGGTGCCACCATTTCGTTGGACTTTTTTTTGTTATTTCTGCTTTTTTTATTATGTTCCCCTCAGGATGGACTGTCGCGTGTGAGGAGGTCAATGTGTTGATTCAAGAAAAAGAGCATCACAGACAGAACCGAGTGTTCTACGCTTCGTGCTAGGAAAAGAGAAGTGCTGCAGCAACATATCCATACTCTGACATGTTGTGAGAGGAGGTGAATGTGGCATTGACGAGAAGGAAGGGGATATATGCACTGAATGAGCACTACAGTGTTCTTCAGTGATGATCTGGCATCCACAAGCTCTAATATTAGTGCTGGCCTTCCGATTGTCGAAGCGTTGTGTCCTTAACCATAGGATGCGGTACGGTAAACGCATGTGGAAAAACAAACAAAATCTGCCGCAGTTGCTGTTCCGCAGTGTTCCTCGAGATCAAATTCGATGAGCTGACACGTACTATCGGCCCATGGTAATTGCAGCTGTGCGCTGACTTAAGAAGCTTCCAATTCAGCACGGTGACCTTCAAGCTCCACAACGCAATAGTGAAGGTACTGCATGAGCGGATAGCGTAGATATATACATAGATAAATATTAGCAGCGGAAGTTGAAAATACTTAAAGTGCAGCCCTACGATCTAGCAAACCCCGTGGGTGGAGCGACATGAAAATCGAAGAAATACTACCATGTCGTTCAGCAGTCCAGGATACGTATAATATTGCATGTCTCTATGGTTAATGCTGTTAGGTTCGTACGCAGCAAAGTCCTATGCATTCCATTAACAAAACTAGGACATTCAATCTAACAAGTACAAACCTCTAATCTCTTGGTCAGTAAGCAACGGGACCACGTTTTCGCCACTCTGAACAGGGGGTTGAACTTCCATGAATAGTAGGGGAATGGTGCTTGTAGACGATTATAAATTACCTCGCCATCCTTTCGATTGGGCGGCCGGCCAGAAACGTGGATTGGTTGGAAGTTGGCTGAATTTTCAAAAGTCAGAATGATTTTTACAAAACAATAGATAACATACCTCCATCGGGGCCTCTTGCAGTTGATTCCGCCTCCTAAAAGCGTTCGTGTTAGGTTGAAGTGAAGCGCTAGGCTACCCACAATTATTATAAAACGAGGACACTTACGGGTGGAGCAGGTGGGGGTGCCTTCGCGGAATCCTTCTTTCTTGGGGCCGATTTCACCTTGCCAGATGGTTGTCGCTCTAGTAACGGGCTCTGAAGTTTGGCTCCAGCAGGTGTCTGTACAAAGCCCTCTTCTAACCCACTCTCTTACATGGAATTTTTCAGTTCAACCTTGGAATTTTGCAGTAATTGGCTACAGATAGTCGTTTATGGGCCCATTCTCTCTTCTTTCTCACACCCCATGAAGGTTCAGCGTGATACGGGTGGAGTGATTGGAGCGTGTCGTTATGAGCTACGGTCTGAATGGGATTAATTCTCGGGTGCCGGTCGGGGCGTTTCCGAGAAGAGCGGTGGGACGGGGTCTAAGGACCTGCGTGCTCCATATGCGCTGAACGTCGTGATGAGCCAAGATGGGTCGTGCACCCGTGGTTGGACCCTACTTTGAATGGCTCAATCACAGAAAGACCACCCGTCGTGCTTTGACTCATCGTGACCCACACCACCGATTATCGGAGACCTATCAGCCACGCATGTTAGGTTCCATTAAAACGGTTTATAGGAAGTCGTCGTTCTTGGCCTTTTATCGGGAACTGATCATCTTCGACCCAAGATGAGTAATAAGGTTCTAAGATGAGTTGAAGCCCCCACGTTCCGATGTTTTTTCCCTAGTTCAAAAAGTCATATGTGTAGATGAACGTCGTGCTCGCACCACTACCCAAACGAATCCACTGAGTTTGTAACAGATCACATCGCTCCGAAATTGGAGCTGCGAGAACATGTTTGCTATTTGTGAAGAAGTTGCGTTTAGTGATAACCGGACCACTGACAAGTCCACTGGCTAACAAGCAGAGAGCTAGCTGGGGTCGGTGAAACGCTCCACATCCTCACACTCAAACGAGTGTGGAGCCGTAAAAAATGCTAGAACTTGTTAGTGGGTTTGGGGGATCTCTTTCTAAGCCTTCAAAATCACCTGATAGAGGTATAAATTTAGTCGGGGAACGACAAAAATTGCTACAACGGTTTGCTATTGCATCGATTTTTCATTCCTTCTGTGAGAAGTGCGAAAGAAGTGAGGTTCTAGTGATTCTAATTATCCAGTAGGGCAGTGAGCGGTATCAGATTTGCCAAGAACACAAACATCTTCTCACACACTCGTGAATTCCCTGCACTTGAACTGTTCGCTTCAATTTTGATATGAAACACGCCATCCTTTGGTGAACGGCGGATAATATTCAAAGGACGAACACAAGTAAGTGGGTCACAGTTGTGCGTTATACCACAGAGCATACCTTTTCGTCGCTTATTGTGCCTGGTTCCTGAAAAAAAAGTATTATAGGATGGTATTTTGTTTCGTTTTGTTATGTTTTGAGTACACTGTAGTCAAAGGAATTGCTTTTCTCAAAAGTGCCTTCATCACTGGGACAGTCATGAAAATCAGCTGATTTTACTGCTTCCGTTCAACCAACAAGAGATCGACTGCGCCCAGCCCACAGAAGCAACTTGACTAATTTAGCAGTCAGGTACTCCTAACAACGAGCGTCGAGCGTTGCCTTCATACATTTTTCTGCCAAAATTGAGGCAATAAGCGAAAAATCCCTTGGTAGACTGCCGTTGTAGATCATGGAGCATAGCCTGCATAGTTTTTCTCTGCTGAATATTGGGCATCAAGTAACGAGTTTCCCAGTGAACTGCCATAAGAATGAGTGTTTGAAGGATGTTTTAATTTTGGAACTGTTTTGTAATAATGGAAATGGAATTGGAAATTCTCGTCGGATCTGCAGAATTTTCCTACAAATCTAATCAAAGAGAATATTTTCAAGAAGGAAACGGCGGCATGAAGATCCGCCGTTTTTGAGATCTCCCCTTTTTCCAAGGAATGACCATAAATAATTTCGTTAGTTCGTCGACTGCTTTCAACCTGTGCATTGTTAGTGTTAAACAGCAAAATTCTTCAAAAACTACTGGCAACAAACATGGCACCTTACATTGTATTAAGTACGGTTAAACCCGAAGTTCTTCAAATAGTCTTTGACAGTTCTAGTAAGTAGAACTCGCTCAATGAGGTTGAAATTTTATCGGAAAAATCGAGATTTTCTCTTGGAATTCTCTCCACTTTTTCAGGGGGGGGGGAGAGGGGCAGTGTGAAAAACTAGAGCAGTTTATCTTCTAACGGAACCGGATTTCAGTTCATATCAAGCAGCCTCCCTTGGTAGAAAAGCACACATTTTGGGAACATTTTAGGTTTTGCATTGAAATGTTGAAATGCAGAGCTGTTTACGAGTACCCATTTCGTTGAAATCATTTCTGCAATGCAGTACAAGCAAAACCTCTAGTTGTTAGTTCTCTCGTCACAGACGCATGTCCATGAAATTCGTGTTCCCCACTGTTTCATTTCTGGATACTGCCCAGAAACCCATAGTGGAGAAGTTTATAAAATTGAAATTAAGCATCACTCTTTGATGTGATCGAACTGCACATAATCTGTGTATGACCCTCTATGATGACAAGTTAGATCCCCCAGGTCATAGAACTCAAGGAAAAAACAGTCGCACTTTGAACGAAACTTGACCAATATAAGAAATCTCACCTTGTCAGCCTCTATCAAGAACAAACAACAAATCAGTATGAAAATGAGGATCAGCGCTAGGATGATGATGAGGATTAATAGGGGGATGAAGGTGCGATTCCATCTAGTTCCGGAGCTGAATGAGAATACATGCGTAGTTGTAACAAAAGAAATGGTATGACAACTGATTGCTAACCTGCCCCCTTGCTCGGCGCTAGAAGCTGGCGGAGAGCTCTTGTCTGTAAGAAGGTAAACGTAATAGGAAGTTACTGCTAATTGAAACGTTCCTTATTTCCTTATTAGTTCAACTAATCTAGAGTCGTCACGTCTAAGGCATCACCCACGGAAATTTTGCTCTCACAGATTTTGTTATATTCCTAGGCTTAGCGCTATAGCGAAAACGAAGGCAGTGATGAATTTTGTCAAATCCTACGAAAAAGGCGTTTTTCATTGCTACCAATTTAGCAGATTTGCAAAAGATGGCCGAGTTACCCGAGCTTGAAGTAGAAGGAGGTTGGAATGAAAACATGTTGTATCACATGCAGAGAGAGTGATTGTGAACAAAAACATCCATTCATTTCATTCACAACTCATCCAAACTGATCGCCAGCACAAACTTTATCGCTTCATAGCTTGAGAATGCTGATATCTACGAGTGTGCAACTTTAGTAGAATTGTTGCGACAGCGCCTGAGCATCCAAAACGATCAAAATCTCAAACTCAAAAATTTCCGTGGGTGCTGCCTTTAATCTTTCCTAGAAACTTAGGTAAAGTGCGAGGTAGTTTTTTGAGGAGTTTCAAATGGATGCTTGCCGCTTGGTAGGTAAAGACGTTTGTGATCATTTTTTGTATCCACAATATAGAAATACGGAGTTTATAGTCCTTACGCGCAATCAGCGGGAAATTTTCGAGTTTGAGATTTTGATCGTTTTGGATGCTCAGGCGCTGTCGCAACAATTCTGCGAAAGTTGTACAGTCGTAGATATCAGCATTCTCAAGCTATGAAAAGATAAAGTTTGTGCTGGCGATCAGTCTGGATGAGTTATGAAATGAAATTAATGGATGTTT
>KN728641.1:2825-20584 GCA_000816745.1 Ancylostoma duodenale
GGCCCGGAGGTGGGGCACCACCAGGAGGGCCCGGAGGTGGGGCACCACCAGGAGCACCTCCTGCAGGTGGAGGTCCCATAGGGGGAGGTCCCATTGGAGGAGGTCCCATAGCGGAAGGTCCCATAGGGCCAGGTCCTCCGGGGGAAGGATTTTGGAATCCTCCCATAGGAGGCATCATAGGTCCAGGCATCATAGGTGGTGCAGCTATTACAGGTGCAGGCACCATTGGAACAGGGGGCGGTATAAAGACAGGGGGAGGCACATAAACAGGGGGAGGAAGAATAGGAATAGGGGGAGGCAGAACAGGAATAGGGGGAGGGAGGTAAACGAAGGCTGCAACGTTGGTAGCCAACGCAAGGAGGACCAGCACTGGTGTGCGAAACATTCCTGGAAAATTCAAAATTTGAGGAATCATGTCAATATCTTCATTAAAGTGTGTAGTACGAACGCGTGATGGCAGCTGAAAAGTGACCTAGCAAGAGCTTACGAGGGCATAAGGGGGTCAAGAACAAGAGACGTCCTTTTGAAAGTATTTGGATCAGCTTCTCATGGGTTATCTCGTATTATAATGTTAGGTGAGAAGGATGAAGTTGTTTGAAGGTTTAGGAAAGGTTAAGGATTCTCCACTGCCTTTCTTATCAGTGTTCAAAATACCTGTGAAATGAATCCAACTGCGTCACTCCCCCGAGATAGGGAATTTCGTGATAGAGGTTCACCGGAAAGTCATACATACCCTCCCCCTCATCTACTTCTTCCTAACTTTCCAAAACACGTAGGGATTTGTGGCATTGTACGTGTGCTCTACACACTCTTGCAATAATATCGTGCAACCCGAAGATAGCGACCGGATAGGGACCAAAAGCCTTTAGGTCCGTATCTACCTCGTACTGTCTACCCGCGAACAGCCGAACGATTGTCCTGATTATCGAAGCTTAGTCTAAAACCAAAGGACGGGACCTTCTCGGCAAGGTACGCTGTTCCTCTCATGTGATCCTCTACTAACATTTACCTGAGTGAGATAGGTGGATGTAGCAGGTGGATTTGAGTGGAGGCGTCGGCAGGATAAGTTGAGGGAGACAGTGTTTGCAACCAAAAAAGCCAATTCGCAGTGGCGCTGCCTCTAGAGCTCTCACCGGCCTCATTCGCCCCAATGTTTGGGTTGGAGCACAGAAACATTATGTTCAAGTGACATTTCCACTGCTTTCATCAGAGAATTGGACAGAAAAGTTTCTTTTTGCATGCTTACATAGAGAGCGCACACTTCCACTGGATCCTAGGTCTCAGATTCACGGATTATTTTTTTCTGCTGTTGGATGCATTCTCCCGTTTTCAGAAAATGAATGTTGCAGTTTGTTCTGCACTTTAGCTGATTATCTAATACGTTCCACGCATACATTCTAATTCTACTATGTATGATACCTGCATCAGAATATTCTCACCTACAGCGATGATCCCTACTTATGATAAAGTGTAAGTTAATACCCTGATGTGTGAATCCTACAGGGAACTCCAAACGGCAGTGTGCAAGGTGCGAGATCGCAGCGCGGCTCTCCTGGGCAGAGACGCAGGGGCTCTGCATCTGGCTCTAGTTGTCTGCTTCTGCCAGCAGAAGAGAACCCAAGGGCTACGCCGCGCCGCGGTACTCGCCCCTTTCACCCGGCCGTTGGGAGTCTCCTATATGGTGGGATTAGCGTGTATTCTTAAGTCAGGTGCTTTTAACCTATCCTAGTGGCAGTGTTCATCTCATGGAGCATTTTTTAAATATCCAGTGGTCCTCAAGACTGTTTCTGAGGAGACGAGAATCTCAGAGCAGACGTACTATCAAGAAGGAGAATGCATCAAACGAGGGAATTAAACAATGGGGAAAGGATGTAGCTGAATCACACAAAATGGCCAAACCAGACGCCTTAAATACTGTTCGCCAGCTGTCATTTCATGTGTTTCTCTCGCAAAAAAAAGACGTAATATTTTTGGTGCTTTTCCTATTTATTATTGCATAAACTCAAAAATCTGCAGAGAAATATCATTTTCCTTCTTGATATGTGAGCATTTTATGCGTTCTCTCCTTTTTTTGTTACGAAAAAAAAATCGCCAGCCTGAATCCTTCATATCTTTTAAGTCCTGCTCCGCCTTTTGCTTCGACGCAATTTCGATTTTATTATTGAACATTTTGTAATATTCAGCTTGTCGCAGCAGACAGAAGCATAGTGCAATCCCATTTCATGTCACCAAGACCTATCAGTCGCACTAGAATAGCTTGAAATTCTTATTTCAAGGTTATTTTTCGGCGAGCGGACACGAAAAGCTCGCTACCTTATCTAGGTGAAATTGTCACACCTATTTGGCCTCCTGTGCCATGTTTCCTGGCCTTCTCCATTTCCTAAACATTTTAAGCATTCCATTATTCTGCGTGTCAAATAGGTCCAAAATATCTCAAGATCACACTTAAGTGTGAATGTTCCCTCCAGAAGGGCATAGATATACAAGCACACGTCACCAAAGTGAATATATGTATTTGACGAATTCTTCGAGCATTCGAATATTCGGTCAGTTCCTTCACGCGACTTGTAAATTTTAGCAACCAATTCATAACTGCTTTCCACAGGGTGGAATCAAAGTCTTTGGTCAAGTATAAAATTAAATATACAAATAACACCAACCTGATAGTCCTGCTTGCGCTGGACTCTCGAGCTTCCTTCGATTCATCCTTTGCTGTCAGTTTACATCTTCTTCACTACGTGGGGTCGACCCCACACCCAGAAATAGTCTTTTTTTCACCTTCCCACTAACCGCACCGGAACAGCCATCTCAGGGCCGTGGACCTGTCGGATGACGTCACATCCACTGTGCCGGCGGACTCCTTACCCATCTGTGGACGGAAATTTTCGTGGCTGAGATTTTGACGGTTTTGGAACCTTAGCAATAGTCCCAAAAATTCGACGGAGAAAGTAGCGCGAAAAACCCAATCGTTTCCAAGATATAATTAGTCAAATGTCCAATATCCTGGATCAGCAGGACCAGCGTGGGGTCGTTCGATCGAGTTGTGGCGGCAGCCGAGCATCGCTGCCAGCTGATTTGGTGGCAGCCATTTCTTTTCATGTTATCAAAAAGCTGTATGTTGGTCCCTAGCTTTCTTCTTTTTCGCACTCTAAAGCACAGCAAAATTTTCTACTCTTTATTTTGCAAGGAACTTTGTTCTTTACTCACTTGTATGGCCGAATTCCGCCACTGCCGCATCTTCGAATTTTTGCACGATTCTAGAATCGTTTTACAACTCGATTGTGTATCTGCGATGCGTTGTTTGGTCAGAGCCTCTTTTTTAAAGTTTGTTTTCTTTCATTAACTTCACGAACGCTGCAAAACAGAGCCAAAAACCTCTTTCACCCGCAAAACAGCTGTGAAAAAAGGCAGCGATGAGCTGAGGGGTTCCAGAAAACAGGGATTTCGACGGTTTCGACTGCTTTCAGCATTGTAACAGTGTTAAGCGCAACCTATTACTCCGAATTGTACCAAAATCTCGAGATCGAGAATTTCCGTGGGTGCTGCCTTTAATCATCAGTGAACCCATTGTATTCATTTTCCCCAACAGAGTGAACCTTCGTATCGCTCACCTATCAACAGACCCGTCGATTGGCGTCTTCCGCATCACCAGACGCTTCCGCATCTCTCGTGAACCTGTTCCTAAGAATCTCCCCGCTACACCGACTCAGGTACCCTCGCGCCACTGAAGACCCTTCTGGTTACTTTTTAAGTACTGGGTGCGGAGCATCCCTACTCAAGGTATAGAACAACATCTCATTGTCAGCATCTTCAACAATATCCTCGTGCACAGACACACGCACAGGTAAAATGCCTACTTGTATTAAGTATGATAAGAATGTGAGGAATTGGCTGAATTATGTTGAATTCATGCGCTGCAAAAAATCTCTCTTGAGTTTTTGATATCCCCCTTGACTTTTTTGAAAAATTCCCAAGAACTTTCACTAGTGAATTTCACCGATTAATGAGATGGTTATGATCCCGTTCACTTCCTGCATCTAAACTAAGAATGTTTGTATTTTGAGAGAAGTTAGAATTAATTTAGTGTTTCAACGCATAGCCCAACCCATATTAAGAAATTCTGAGCGCTTTACGAATAGAAAGCATGCTGGAAAGATTGTGCATGTGATGATTTCAAGAAATGTGTTCGGAATCAGCCTTCTATAGACTTTAGTGAGATGACATCAGTAGAGCTGAGTTGTTCTCGTTCGCTCGCTAGTAGCGGTCTACTGTAACTAATGTTGTGGCGGAAGACTTTCTCCGCTGGATTTATGGAACACATGGTAAGTCCCATCTTCACCTGGGATCTTACACTGCAAGCTGAAGCGAATTGGAAGCACTGGGAGAGAAAGCGTTTGGTGGGCTAGCTCGTAAATCACGTTGAGCAACATGAGGTCAAAACGTCGGACCAAATAAATTTATTTTCAATTTTCAACCATTAAAATTCATATTCTAATCAAATTCATGAATTGGCGATCATCCGGGTCCCCAAAATGACGTAGACAACTTTGAATTCACATTAGGGTCACTTCACAGTGAGAGTTCGCTCACATTGCAATCAGACCGCCTCAATGTTACTCGTGTCAAAGCGAATGTATAATGATTGAAGTTACTTTCAAGTTTTCCAGGTATGATCTACACGACAGTGCTACTCCTGTTTGCACTAGCGACTCGATTCCTAGCCTTCGCTTTCATGGGTCCTATGGGAATGGCACCTTCTCCTATGGGAGGACCTCCTATGGGAATGGGAATGGGGGGACCTTCCATGGGGATGGGAGGACCTCATATGGGAATGGGAGGACCTATGAGAGGACCTTCTATAGAAATGGGAGGACCTTCTATGGGAATGGGAGGACCTATGGGAGGACCTTCTATGGGAATGGGAGGACCTTCTATGGGAATGGAAGGACCTTCTATGGGAATGGGACCTCCTATGGGAATGGGAGGACCTTCTATAGGAATGGGACCTCCTATGGGAATGGGAGGGCCTATGGGGGGACCTCCTATGGGAATGGGAGGACCTCCACCAATGGGCATGGGCATGGGCATGGGGCCTATGGGCCGTTAACAGTGAGGTTTGCTCTCTTTTACTTCGCTACGGACTTTGAAAGAGAAAGCGATACATTAACTGATTCAGCTCCATTTTGTGGTCCTCAGCAATGAGAATCAAGATGACGAGAGCAGAAGCGAAACTTCCTTCAACATCCTCGTGGGAACACTAGCCTTAGATAGTGATCTTTCTTTTGCTGTGGAGTATTGTGTGCAATGTACTATGCAGAATTCATATGCATAATAAAAATGTTCCCACAATCTATCCGTCGCCTTCTAGATTTTGCTTCATTACACTGAAAGACACAAAACTATTGAAACTTAAAGAAAAACGATTGATTCTGATGACTTTGACTTTCAGGCTCTGACGAAGACGATAACGTCGAAACTTTAGCCTCAATGAAGATCAATAACTATCTTGGCTATTATCTTGAAAGAAAGTCTACTATATTCGACAATCACGATGCCAATTACTGTCACAGTGGCAAGTTTCAAGATTTGGACCTCGACTTACTTCTACCTCAGAGAAGCTAAAGAACTTGTTTTGCATGGGATAAAACCGTGTTCCGCATCGATTTTATTGATGCAAATCCCACGGGTGTGCTGCAACACATGCGTGCTCATGCGGAACACATGCGGATTTCACGCAAAACACGCTTGGACCGCATATTGCATGGGATCTGCTTCGGTTCTGCATGAGTAGACATGTGTTTTGTATGAACTTTAAAATGGCAGACACCTGCCATATTCCCTTTACTTTCTCTTGGAGTTTCGGCGGAAAAAACAGATGTGGTGTCATTAAAATATGTTGGAAGCATCTCACGAAAACAGCAGGCTTGGATAGGATCGGTGTGTAATCTAACGCAAGCATTTTAAATGTAATATTAGCCATCAAGACCCTCTCTTTACAAACAAAATGCAGAAGTTTGCAAAGAAATTTAACGGAACTCAATGCCCCTTTCTTGGCTCCTTTGTTGATATACCTCAGTCGTTGGACAAGAAAATCATTGATCATACTTTAACGGTCTCCACGATCAATAGTGAGACTACAGCCGCTGCGTTTCGAGGAGCATGCGAGAAAGTTCGAGAGACAATATTAATTTGCATCCAGTTGCTACCGCGTTTTACTGTCCGGTGAAAACACAGGTTACTGTCAGTTCCAAAAATCAGAGCAATTCAATGTGTTTTGTTCAATTACACAACGCGCATTTTATCACACGCCAAATCATGGAAATTGCAACTATCAATCGACGCTCGATAGCTGGAAACGCGTCAAACATTTCTCGCCTATAACAACGTAGCGAGACTTACCTCATCTTGGCGGACGGCCATGTGGCAAAATTCGTAAAAAAAAGCAGTACGATCTTCAACTGCACCTTCACAACTCTCTGCCAACGAAATCAAAGCCCGTCTATTGTGGCATCGTGTGGTGGGCCTTCCGACAGATTGAGTTGGCTCCTAGTGCAGATACTTTCACCGTTGCTTCAATTTGTTGGAGCGCACACAGTGAACGTAAAGTCTTTTCTGTCCTCGCTTTCTGAATGCGAAGTGCCACCGACGGCAGCCTATGCCAGCTTCGATGTGATATCACTGTATACCAATGTAGATAATAACAGTGTGATCAAGGCTGTAATTCACCTTTTCGAACAACACCAAAGTCGAACATTGGTTTTAATGCAGATGACATCATGGTTATGATAGAGGCTGCGCTTTCGCGTAACGTGTTTCGCTTTGAGAATAAATTCTTCGAGCAAATACGAGGTTTATCGATGGGAAACCGGATCGCTCCTTCGTTGGCAATCATATTTCTGGACCAAACTGAGAAGATGTCATTGACTTCCAAGATATTGCTTTATCAAAGATACATTGATGATGTATTTGTGGTGGGCACGACTGAAATGAGAGTTGAAACAACACTCGACAGACTCAACGCTTTTGATCCACATGTGTCATTCACGATAAGGAAGGCCTGATGGCGAAGGGTATCTTCACTTTTTGAACACTAGGGTCAGAATTGATTAAAAAGAGCATGCATGGCACAAGAAGGTAGCTTCAGCAGACAGTCGTTTTAGTCCATGCAAGAAGCGCCCATCCTCATTCCATCAGAGCGAACGTGGTGCGGAATTTGATAAGAACGAAGGACAAGCTATGCACGACAAAGAATTTGAAAGTTGAGAGAACAATATCACGCATACTTGAGGAAAATGGATATAATGGAAATCCCACCACAACATGGCTCCCACACGCAACGCTGGATGGACTACCGCTCATCCTACCTTATGTGGGAGACCATCCAGCAAGGGCAGTGAACGTAGTGGTGAAGTGCTCGGGCTTGCCCATTCGACTAGTGTTTCGCCCGCCACCGACGCTGGAACTGAATCTGTTGACCTCCACACGCATCTTTGAGAACAAATGCCCCGAAATGGACTGCCAGTATTGTACCGAAGGGGAGAAATTTGTCAGCTACGGGTTACTGTGTACCTTATCAGATGCGGAGGTTGTGGGGAGAGATATGTGGGTGAAACAAAGAGGCCACTACGAAGAAGGCTGGACGAGCACCGTAGAGCACTGACGAACCCGTCCTCCTATCCATCAGAAAGTTTCTCAAAGCACCGTATCGTGAGACACACCAGTGAACGCGCTCCCAAGTTCAAAGTTGCCGTTCTTCATCGGCATTTAACGCGAACATTGGAAAGGAAGATCATGGAGGCAGTCGAAATAAAGAGGCATGGCCCGGAAATTAATAATGAGGAAGGGCTAAGGGAGGTGCTGCAAATAATCGCGTGATATGAGGTATAGACAGCCTTCCTATCTCTGATCGCTCCGTGCTAGCCTCATTCTACAGTTGACACCGTAGGGGTGAGGTCTGCTTTACGTGCTATTCTGTGTTCATAGTATGTCTAAGTCATCGATGTGTAGGTAAAGGAATACCGTTCGGCTCGAAGTCCCAGAACTTAATCTCTGCCAGGCATTGGTATTGTTAGTGTTGTTGTGAATGTTTGTATCATGGTGATGAGATGGCAAATGATTGTAAATACTAAGCTCTGAAGAAGGGGTTATCGCCAAAAGCTAACAAGAATAAAGAAAATTGAAGAGTCTTCACTTAACCAAAGAAATACAGAAATCAATGCCTAGAAAGTTGCTAAATTGTCGCTTCATTTGTCGCAAAGCCGGATTTACCTGGAATCTAGATGGAGTCTAGGAGGAACCCGCCGGTCGATTAGATTCAACCAGAATTTGTCCGACTTAGGCGAGCCTCGCCGGTATTTTTAGGAGGCAGCACCCCCTCAAATCTTCTTGTTAAAAATTTTCGTGGTTTTTGAGGTTTTGAGGGACCTAAAACTCATATCCAATAGTGAAACAGGGCGAAAGGTACGGGAAATCTACGAAATCGTGGTGTTGTTTTCCGTGCTACTCAGCGCGCGAAGTCTGACACTCGTGGGTCCCGCCACGCGAAGGCCCCATACGCTTGTACCGTGCGGCCGCGTCCTGTGTGCGCTGGCGCATGAAAGGCAGCTGTGTTCGCGGTGTTCGCGACTTCGACTTGCATTTCATCGCAGGTAAGTCATGGTTCTTTGTGTTCGGTGAACTTTTGTGGTGTGCTGAAAATGTATTCCACTATTAGCGGTTCAACTCGGAGTCGATGATATCGACTCGTGATGCCTTTAACCAGAATTTACCAGTAATCTGCAGAGGTCCAAAAACTCATGCTTTACAGTAGCGAGCAAAAAGATTGCAACTTTTGGTTTTTCGTCCATAACTTCTTTCAAAGCGAAGCATGGAGGCTCAAATTTTTATGAGCGTTGTAGATACTCATTTGAGATAGGGAGAAGTTAGAACCTCCTCCCCTCACCGATTCTATGTTTTTTGAGAAAAAATTTTTTCGCGGAGGTCGAATTCTGTAATTTTGCACCATACGCAAAGCCTTTCAAAATGTCGTCTATTGTTGGGCGTCTATTGTTGCTCCGAATTAATTGCTTGCATAAGAATCACCCTATATTTGTTAAGAAATGTGCACGTGGTGACTACTGGCTTACATTTGCGAAGACTATGTGAAGTTAGTTCAACAGTGATGTTTTATGGATGTTTTTGCCTCTCTGGCACCCTCTATCAGCTTTGCTTGAAAGGCAGAGATGCTGGAGATGGTTCGAAAAGTTTAGTTGCAGGTGCTAGAATTTATTACATTTCATTGCTCCCTCGCGATTCGAGAATATTCCTTCTAGTTACAATGCAACCAATTGTGCACAGCAAGAAAAATAATTATTGAAATTTTTTCTGTCTCGAGAAGGAAGATACCTTAGCGATCCCATGAGTGGTATAACATAGTATATAGTATAGATAGATATAGTGGTATATCCCGTGACGCTACAAGATTCCTAGAATATTGCCGTGTTTATGATGACTCATGTAGCCTTAGATTCGATGAGGTAGGTTTTGCTAAAATGCAATGAACTGCACGAGACACCACCGAAGTGGGGTACTGGGTTCTGTCACAATAAAACCGGCTATTTTAGTTGAAATTGGATGAATCCGATCAAATGGGACATTTAGCAAAGCGAAAGAATCTAGGCGAAATATGAAAACTTGTGTGGGGAACAAAGGAGCACACCCACTTCTGCTACCAACTAGCACTCCTCACTTCGAGTAGTCCTGTGTCGATAAAGCTAAGACGACATGAGTCGTTATAAACACGGAAATATTCTAGGAATCCTGGAGCATCTTTACCACTCATAAGATCGCTGAGGAATTCTCCTTCTCGAGAGGGAAAAAATTTCAAAACTTGTTTTTCTTGATGTGCACAATTGGTTGCGTTGCAACTAGCCGGAATATTTTGGAATCCCGAGGAAGCAATGAAATGTGTTAAATTCTAGTACCCGTAACTAAACTTTTAGAACCATCAGCAACATCTCTTTCCTTCAAACAAAGCTGACAGAGGGTGCCACAGAGGCAAAAACATCCATGAAACATCACTGTTGAATTAACTTCACATAGTCTTCGTAAATGTCAGCCAGTAGTCGCCAAGTGCACATTTCTTAACAAATATGGGTTGATTCTTATGCAAGCAATCAATTCGGAGCCCGACCCCAACAATAGACGACATTCTGAAAGGCTTTGCGTATGGTGCAAAATTATAGAATTCGACCTCTGCGAAAAAAAAAATTTCTTAAAAAGAGTAGAATCGGTGGGTGGGGAGGTTTTAACTTCTTCCTATCTCAAATGAGTATCTACAGCTCTCATAGAAATTTGAGCCTCCATGCTTCGCTTCGAAAGAATTTATAGACGAAAAACCAAAAGTTGCAATCTTTTTGCTCGCTTCTGTACATGGAATTTCCGAGAAAATCAAGTGGGAACCGCTAGTGTAGCATTACCAGAGGATGGCTGGACACGATACACCACGATCCCCAGCTAGCAGGAAATTATCCAGACCAGGACAGGACAAAGTAGAGTCAAGGGATAACTTAGGCGAACTCTGCTACTAAACGAGAAGAACACTAAAGAAAAAGAAGAAAACGTTCTCATATGTGATCGAATTTTGGGGTTGACGAGGACGTCGAGATATCGGCAACCAAATACAAAGAAGAGTTTGCAAGGGGCATGTAGTTATGTACTCAGGGACTCGAACCGTGCGAGTGTTCCGAATTCAGGACCGACCGTGCGAGCGCTGCACATAAAGTTGTGGGCGGATCCTCTCACCGTACGAGCGCTGCATTTAGATTCTTGGAAATTATCCGGGACTACGAGGAGGATACTATTCCTCTGATTTACATTTCTGAGATCGGCGGCTTATCGAATGGGCCCGCTTTAAGTCCGATCGACGACAGTAGCGACGAAGGTGAGTTCTCCATTCATAGTCCCTTGTGTAATTCCGTTTGTGTAATTTTAGCACTGTTTCTTGTTAACCTTTGTTTTGGAGTTAAAAGCGTTATTTTTATATGAAGCATTCTGTGGCATATTCCCACCAATTTTGGGAGAACTTTTCTCTGAAGGTATTAGCCGGCCATTCTCGGAGTAATTTCTCTGAGTAAAGAATTTCAGCCGCAATTGCACGCTCCATGTAAACCTGCTTGGTTCAAATTACAATCCATTTTCCGGATGTATCTCCATCTTTGAGTCCAACACTGCGTCCAAGGTCCGACTTATCATCATCGGCATAGGTGAAGGTCCCCTCATTGGGCACCCTCGGCAGGAGGATTAATGCAAGAATGTGGAAAAAAGAGGGTGTGGCCAAATCATACAAATTTACAAAAATGGCGCCTTAAGTACTATTGACTGGCTGTTGTTTTATAGTAGTTGTTCGCGAAAAACAAAACATTTTGCCTATATTACTGAATAAACAAAAAACTCTATAGCGGTTTAAACATCAATCACATCCTTGATTCGTATGCTTTCTATGCAAGCATGTATGCTTTTATTACAGAAAAATTGCCTGCCTTGAAACTCCATGTGTTTCACCGTTTGTTTCGCATGCGTAACTTCGATTTTCTCCCTGAATATTCAGTTTATTATACAGAAGGCCTAGCACAAATGCATTTCACGTCAGTGAGACCAATCAATTCCACCAGAATAGTGTGAAATTCTCATTCAAGCTTATGCAAGCAGGTACGAAATGCCTGCCACCTTGTATGGATGGCTGATACATTGTCACAAAAGAGCTGTTTTGTTTCCTGGTTCTTGACATCATTCTTGACATCATTCGCTACATACAGCATACAGAGCAACGGTCAACTGATGCAGATTGCTACTGGTTGAGCCCCATAGAATAGTTCATTGGTCTTGTTGTACAGTTTCATATACACAGAACGTTGGAACCTGAGAGTCTGCCGTTACCGAACTCTGGGACTTTTTTGTTGATCACTTCTTCGTAGATAGGCCAGACACCAAACCGTTTGCGCTTGACGCGTTCTGGGACCTACTGTGCATATTGGAAGTTTCTTGTTCCCAGAACGTAACAGCTGTAGGTAATATTGGTAGAGCGAATCGCACGGATTTTCGGTGACCCATTCGTAGGCCGAAGTCTAGTCCCGTGCTCAGACAACAGCTGTGGGGCCAACCGGTGGTATTCAGTGTCGCCATACTAACAATAAGGTTGCATGATATAACCGCTAGGATCGCCCAGTGTTTTTCTTTGACTCCCAGCCAAATCTCCTTCTCATCCGAAGAGATAGTGGGCTTTGGGCATTCATGAATGATTGCGGAAACATAATGACCTTCTTGCGTTTCTAAAATATTGACCTTCTTGCGTTTCTAAAATATGTAGGGACAAAAATGAAATGGAGGGGAGGAATGTTCGTTAGCGGTCTACGTTTGAATCCAGAAAGCCCATGCTTCTTATATTCCTCACCAAATGATTTAAAGTTCCTAGAAATTATCTACTCTGCCTCGCCCAATTAGGTGATTCCGTAGCCAAATCTCCTAGCCTGCATAAACGAAACATCTGGTTATTTTTATCGTCATGACATCAATATTCCTACAAATGCATGATAAACGGATATAGAAAATAGCACGTCGTTTACTAAACGAGGTCTAACAGGTGCCATTCATGGAGTAAGAGGGAGGCCCCTCCTGCCCTACGAGAATAATGCGGGAGAGAAGCAAACAAGGAAAGAAGCGGTGGAAAATAAACGAACACAAATACGAAGATAAAAGGAAGTGAAAACGAGAAAAGGAATCAAAAACGAGAAAAGTGAGTAAAAGCGAGAAAAGGAAGTAAAAACGAGCCTCAACGACTGAGAGGCGGGACGAGTTAGGATGAATCAAGAGCAAAGCTCGAGGGAGTCGGAATTCCTATTTTTGTAGCTCTTAGAGGCGAAGTTTTGAGGCGACGAATGGCGAAGGATGAGGAGTACTGTTGCGTTGTTGTTAAGTATGCCACATTTTCGCGCTTTCCTGCAAATAGATGAGTTCCCATAGCAAAATACACGTGCTTTTAGCGACTCGTCTCCATCAACGATGACAAGTCTTGGTAAAGATCGCAGGTTGATTTATGTTTTGGTAGAAAAATTCGTCTGCGCGAAATCTATAGGACCTCCAAACTCGAGATCTGCTGGAGTAGCGGAGAGTAACCAAGTGATAGCAGAGGTTCACCGGTGAGCTGCGCTTTTTGGCCGCGTGGGAACGCGCGGCTCACCGGTGAGCCGCGCTCCTTTAATTAACTACTGGACCTTAATTCCGAATTTTTTCGCCGTATTCCCATATAAACGGACTACAACACATCCAAATAATCTCTCAAATCACTGTGGTTCAAGAGAAATTGCTTTTTTATCTTAGCAAATGTCATGAAAGGGTGGGAATTTGAAATCGAGGAAGATTGAATTATATTTCTTGTGTACTGGATGGGAATAATTTGTGCTAAAGCCATATATTCCACACGTCCACTACACCTTGCACTTCCCTATTCGTCAAGCTAGGGCCATACGAACACACATGCTCTCGAGACACCTCCTTATAGCTCTCAAAATACCTTTTACAACAATTTTTCAGCCCTAAACGAAGTGAGAAGCATTCAGATTTTCCGGTTTTCTGGTCATATGACACTAGTAACCTTCCTGAACAAGAATTCAAATCATTTTTGCAAAAATATTTATCTTGCGCTAAATTATTTTATCGTAACAGCGCGAAACTATGCGGGCGCCGCGTTCTGGAAAGGGGCGTTGGTCCCACGCGCCAGACACGCAAAAATGCGCGCGATCGTCAACGGTTAATGACACCGATTGTGTGCTGCCGATGCAGTTGCCTGACTCCGATTTAAATTCATGTGTGAGGACCACACTCAAAGTCACCGAAAGACACACTCCCGGTCCTCATTTGCGGGCTTAACTTGGGGTAAGGTAGCTGCATCAGCACCACATAATCAATGCCCTTGTTCTCTTCTAAACCAGTCAATAGTTTGTAGACATTGAAGCAGCTACCAAGCACAACCCGTTGCTCATAAATGAGTAGGTTATGTTAAATCAAGGTGAAAAGAAATAGCTGTGAGTCACTACACAGAACTCTGCAGGAAATTAGGACTATGGATTGAAAATTACATCTAGTAGTACACATCGCATCACGAATGGCCACTTCCACCAAGCATTCTTCCCTTGTGAGTTACTTTCGCCTTCCAAGAAGTTCTCTATTGTCATCGTCTCGATGTCTTCTATGAATTGTACTTCTAGTCGTGAGATTGTATATGTAGTTAGCGTGGTATAACCATGTACAATAAGTGGATAAAAGTGCATTCGTCTTGGTAAAGATAATTCGTCTATGCAAGATGGTTGAGTAGTGCATGGATTTGAACCTCCATGCTCAGCCGAAGAAAACTGCTAGAGTTGCGAAGCATCAAGAGTGCCCATAGGTGAGCAGAAGTTCACAAATGTGACATGAAGGTGGTAGTTCACAAACACTCCATTTTGTGGTTGTCCAAAATCTCACCTTCCAGTTCATTGTGACGTTTTGTAATACAATTCATAAATGTTCACAACCTTTTGAACAACCCAATGAATCCCTACCTTTGCATAAAACGGTTCTGCTGTTAAAGAAAGGAAAACAAGCACTTTGCTAACGGTTTTCCTTGATGCTTCTAGGATTCTTGCTATACGTTCCACTCTGAGATAATTTTGAGTTATTTATTTATTTATTTATTCATTTATTTATTATTACATGAGCAGTTATCAATTAACCAAAAAGCAGTACTTTGTTGGAGTGACGTGGACAGTTTTTTCTAGACGAGTTAACGCAGGAATTCATCAATCTTCTGCCCTGCCTTGTGATTTTAAATTACATCGTAACGTAAATTACATCGCACCACGTTCCATAACCTCACAGTCATCTTCTACGCTCTCATTCTTGTGTCCATGCTGTATAAGAGCCGCTTCATAACTCCATATTTATCCAGACGCTCATGTATAAATAAAAGATTGAAAATAAAAGACAAACAATAGAGAATACTGTGCTTGCCGAATGATAGGAACGACGTAGTTGCGGGAACATACTTTATTTTGACATTGAATTCTGCATGGCAATAATTCACAACATGATGATCGCTATCTGACGCAAATGTTCCCGGCAAGAAGCTGAATGAAGTAATTGGCTTCTGCTCTCGAGGCCTCGGTTCTCACTGTTGAGGAGGACCAGCTGGTGCACCTTCTGAAATCAAAATTGTAACAGATTCTCTGCCAAAGTCCGCAACAAAAAAAAACGAAAGCCAACCTGCTCCCTCTGCACCTCCTGGAGGAGGAGCACCACCAGGAGGGCCCGGAGGAGGAGCACCACCAGGAGGGCCCGGAGGAGGAGCACCACCAGGAGGGCCCGGAGGAGGAGCACCACCAGGAGGGCCCGGAGGTGGGGCAGCACCAGGAGCACCCCCTGCGGGTGGAGGTCCCATCGGGGGAGGTCCCATAGGGGGAGGTCCCATAGCGGAAGGTCCCATAGGGCCAGGTCCCATAGGGCCAGGTCCTCCAGGGAAAGGTCCTACAGGATTTTGGAATCCTCCTGGAGGAGGTAGCATACCTCCAGGCATCATAGGTGGAGGAGCTACCACAGGTGCAGGCATCACTGGGACAGGGGGCGGTAGAATGATAGGGGGAGGCACATAAACAGGGGGAGGCAGAATAGGAATAGGAGGAGGCAGAACAGGAATGGGTGGAGGAAGGTAAACGAAGGCTGCAACGTTGGCAGCCAACGCAAGCAGGACTAGCGCTGTGTGCGGAACATTCCTGGAAAATTTGAAATTTAAGGAATCATATCTAATTCTCCATTGAAGTTTGTGACATGAACTCGTGACGGCAGCTGAAAGTGGAATGTGAGCTCACAATAGCTTACGAGGGCATAAGGAGCTCGAGAATAAAAGACGTCTTTCTGAAAGTATATGGATCAGCTTGTCATGGATCATCCCGTATTATAATGTTGGGACGGGTTATGCGTGAGAAGGATGAAGTTGTTTGAAGGTTTAAGAAAATTAAAGGATTGCCACCACCTATCTTATCAGTGTTCGAAATACCTGTGAAATGAATCCGGATGCGTCACTCCCCCGAAAAAATGCAATTTCGTGGTAGAGATACTGGAAGGTCATACATATCCTTCCGCCGTGAAGCAAGTTTATCAAAAAAATCCAGATTTGCACTGGATAGGCAGCTCGCTCTCCTGCAGTTATTATCAGAGTACTGGAGGGGACCTTTGTACAAGGGGAGTATCAACTTATACCTTTCGCGCATACATCCTGATTCTATTATGATACTTGCATCAGGATATTCTCACCTACAGCGGTGATCTCTAGGTATGATAACGTGTACATAAGTTAATACCCTAATCCATGAATCCTACAGGGAACTCCAAACGGTTGTTTGCAAGGGGCGAGGTCATCTGGCTCTAGTTGTCTGCTTCTGCCAGCAGAAGAAAATCCGAGTGCCACACCGCACCGAGGTACCCCGCCTCTTGCATACGTTCATTTGTTGTTCCCTGTATGATGATGTTAGTGTTTACTCTCACGTCAGGTGCCTTTAACCTATCCTACTGTCAGTGTTTATCTCATGAAGCATTTCCAAAATATTCAGTGATTCTCAAGGCCGTTTCTGAGGAGGGGAGGATGTCAGAGGAGACGTACTATTAGATTGAAGGATGCATCAAGCAAAGGAAGTAAACAGTAGGGAAGGGATGTTGCTGAATCACACAAAATCACAGAAACAAGCGCCTTAAATACTGTTGGGCAGCTGTTGTTTTATGTGTCTTTTGCGCGAAAAACACGTTATATTTTTTGCTTTATTATTGCATAAATTGCGCGAAAAACACGTTATATTTTTTGCTTTATTATTGCATAAACCCGAAAACATAAAGAACTATTATTTTCTTCGATATGTGAGCATTTTATGCGTGCTCGCCTTTTTCATTACGAAAAAATCGCCCGCCTGAACCCTTCATATGTTTTAATTTTTGCTGCGCGTTTGGTTTTGACGCAATTACGATTTTATTATTGAACATTCTGTAATATTCAGTTTGTTGCTGCACACAGAAGCCTAGCACAAACCTATTTCATGTCGCTGAAACCTATCAGTCGCGCTAAAATAGCCGCTAAATTCCTATTTTAAAACTATTGCTCGGCAAGCCGACACGAAAAGCTCGCTGCCTTATCTAGCCGACATTGTCACACCTGGTTGGCCTCCTATGGCACGTTTCCTGGCCTTCTCCGTTTCCTGAACATTTCAAGTATCCATCTTTCAAACCAGCGTGTCGAATAGGTCCAAGATATTTTAGCATCTCAAAATCGAATCTAAGTGCAGCTGCTCCTCCAACAAAGGCATAGTTCTACTCGTGACTAACTTCAGTACCTTTTTCAGATTTTAACAAAAGCGTACAATATATTCGCTACAATATGATAAAGTGGTGGTTCTTTGTACCCACCGAGCTCGCTGGCAGAGGGAGAGTAATGAATTCACTCCGGGACAACAGTGGGTATTTGAAGGTCGTGATATATCCTTCGTCGAATCATCACTGCTTCTCATGCCTTCCCACAGTCGATCAAGCAATAAATTTTAAAGCTTCCACAAGTTCCTCTCTGCTGTTAATCTCCGGTTTGCCTTATTTCTTTCGCTTCTAAGATCTTCCTCTCCAGCGGTTTCTTGAGGTGACGATTTATTTATTTATTTATTATTATACACAGTGCCAAAGCACAATGCTTCCCTTCGACACGAAGGTAA
>KN728642.1:0-10296 GCA_000816745.1 Ancylostoma duodenale
CGAGAGCGCAACTTCTACTCCTCTGCCGTGAGTTCTCTTCACAGAGAATTCGAAGGAGTGTCAGTTCTTTGCAACTCCAGCAAAAGAACTCCAACCGCTTTTTTGCGATTCCTCCCTGAGGAACCCTAAAGCAAAAAAGTTTGCTCAAACTTACGAGTCCTCACTGAGGAACCTCGAGAGCGCAACTTCTACTCCTCTGCCGTGAGTTCTCTTCACAGAGAATTCGAAGGAGTGTCAGTTCTTTGCAACTCCAGCAAAAGAACTCCAACCGCTTTTTTGCGATTCCTCCCTGAGGAACCCTAAAGCAAAAAAGTTTGCTCAAACTTACGAGTCCTCACTGAGGAACCTCGAGAGCGCAACTTCTACTCCTCTGCCGTGAGTTCTCTTCACAGAGAATTCGAAGGAGTCTACGTTCTTTGCAACGAAGCAAAAAACTTTTTCTGTGATTCCTCAGGAATCTTTCTCTTCCTTTCTCAAGAAAAGGAGCGAGACACAAGAAGTCCCGCGTGGCAGAAAACATACTACCTTCAACCGACAAAAAGGAATGCCAGAGTTATATAAGAGAGAAAATGGCATCTGTAAATCATCTGCAAAGACGAATAAAGAATGCCAAGGATCATCTCGACACTCAAATCACAGCCGCCATCAGCAGTATCAATACTCGTCTGGAACAAAACGAGCGAGAAAAACTGATGAGCGAACTGAATAAACATCTGGAATCAGACTCGAACAGTCTCGACTTCACTTCACGACTATGCAATGGCTGAACCAAATCGAGTTCAGAAAAGAGGAGTTGACACAGCAAAGTGAACTCATCACTGCATCTCTTCCAGTGGGAAGAGCGTCCACTTCCAGCAACGACAATCCGGATTGGACAAGCAGTAGCTCAACGCAACCAGAACGGACCGAACGAAGCATTCAGATCCGTCGTCCTCTCCTCGAAGTACCCCCTTTCTCAGGGAACTTTCGAGAATTTAACGCATTCTGGTCCGTCTTCGAGTCCTTAATCCACAACGATAGGGAGCTTTCGGACACAGAAAAATTCCTCTTCCTGAAGCAAGCCTTGAAATGAAAAGCAGCTGCAGCAATCCAGTGCCTCCCTGTCATAGGGGAAAAATACCAAACAGCTGTAAATACCCTCAAGAAGAACTTCGACAAATCAGCAAGCATGGCCGACATCCTCATAAACGAGATTGAACGGCTACCAAGAGCTAAAGGAGAACCACATAGCTGCAGAGATACCTTTGAAGCAATCAACTCTCGTATGAGTCATCTGGAACAAACAGGAATTCCGATGAACACCGATCGGATGTGGCGACGTCTTATCCTCTCAAAGTTCCCAGAATTCGTCTGCAGAACAGTCATTCAAAAAGAGAACGAAGCTGGAAACGCATTTGATGTGAATGACATTATCATGGCAATTGATGACATCACTGCCTTACAAGAGACCATCTCCCTCACCACCAAAACCCTCTTCGAGGTGGGACAAGCCAGGAGAACCACTGGGACGCAAAGCGGAAGGACAGAGAAACGTTTCACAGAAAAACGTTTCAAAACCACGTGCTTATGTGGTGGAACACATCCACCACAGTTCTGCAAGAAGTTCAACACTGTCGAATCTCGTCGTGAAGAGGCTCGTAGACAAAGAGCATGTTGGAAATGCTTCGACAAAAGCCACAATTCACGAGATTGCAGAAACTTCGGACCCTGTCCGAAATGCAATGATGCCCACCATTCAGCACTTTGCTCGTCCAGAAGGAACGAACCAGAGACAATACACATGCCAAAGCCACGACCCTGGCAACCAGCTATGAGAGACAACCAACAATTCTCTTTGAGGTCTACAAACCAGACATCTTCAAATCGACAAAAGCAGCCTCAGTCGAGACCTGGAAGGGAGACAAATACGGTTCAAACCCATCAGAACTCTACCTCTCCCGCAATGGATTTGTCAATCGATTCGAAGGCCCAAACATTCAACCAGTACGTCGTTCAGATCGCTTCAGCAATGATCTTCAATGAAGCCGAACAGGACTACGAGTCAGTTACAATGCTCCTTGACTCAGGAGCCCAAAGAAGCTTCATCAAGTCGCATGTCAGCAACACACTGAAGCTGCCGACAATCTACATCATTCACTACTACGGGAATGGGTGAACTGAGAGAGACCTTCACTTCGAGTGAAGTACCTATCACCCCTAAAGGGTTACATGGCACGAAGAAGCTTCAACGTTTGTCGGTTTATACCAAGGAAAGATTGACCGCCAAAACGAGGACTGCAGAATTGTCTAAAGAAGACAAGCGCTTCATCAAAGACAAAAGGATCACGCTAGCCCAAGATGATCTCAAGTGTTCCGATGTCTCTCCAGACCTGCTCATCGGACAGGACCTATTGAGCACCATAATCGATCATAGTGCTCCCATCGTTCATCTTCCATCTGGACTTGTCCTAACACCCACAGTGTTTGGATACACGATCTCCGGAACTAGCGAAGCTCATCTGTCGAGTGATACAAGCTCAGCGAGCAGCTCACTCATAGTCGCTACACCCTTTGTAACATCACCAAGGGACGACTACAAAAAGGACATCAAACACCTGTATGAACTCGAATCTCTTGGCCTAAACATCAGTAATGATTCTCACGAGGCATCCATGATCAAGTTCATGAACAACTACAGGAAATCAATCGTCGTACAGAATGGAAGAATAACTGCTGGATTCCCATTCACGGAAGACGTTGCAAACCTCAGCGACAATTTTAACGTTGCGATTAGACGATTCCAAAGTCTCTTCAAAGTCCTTCAAGGAGACACCGAAAAGATGTTCGTTTACAACGATACGCTCATGGATTACCTCAAAGAAGGAATCATAGAAGACTGCAACAATGCTGGAACTGGAATTGCCACATTCTACCTTCCTCACAGGCATGTATGGACACCATCAAAATCAACGAAGCTCAGAGTGGTTTTCGATGCATCATCTCATGCCAAGGACCAGCTTAGCCTTAACGATGTGGTATATGAAGGATACTCTCTTTCACCTCTGATCCACGAGATTCTGCTGAGATTTCGAACTCATCAATACACGATGACAGCCGATATCCAAAAGGCATTCCTTCGAATACAACTGCCTAAGGACCACAGAGACGTTACTCGTTTCCTATGGGTGAAGGATCTCAGCAAACCAGCACAAGGATCCAATCTGCGATACTTCCGATTCTGCAGAGTTCAATTGGAGTGAATGCTGGACCAGCAATACTAAACCAGTCATTGCTGAAACACATCGAAGAAACGTCATCAACAGTTGTAAACAACCTAAGATATTATCTAAGATATTGTATAAGGTTTATTTCTCATGTCAAGGGAATATGTCTTTCTGTCAACGACATATATTGTCCGTAGGTAATATCCATAGGCACTTATGCGTGCCCTAGTTTCTCAGGTAATTAGGGTATGATCCCCTATCGTTCAGGTGTTAATAGGGCGCGGTACCGACTTTGAACATTCCCCTATCTGGCCCCCTGTGGCAAAGTCACGGCAAGTAAGTCGGCACCGCCCCCTGTATTCTGCATACAAACCCCCATTTTGACCATTGTGTTACTATTCGCTCTATTAGACGAAACTATCATCGACGTCTGGTCGTTAATAAACCATTTATTGACGACTCCTACCACGGACCACACAACAAAATTGTCCGCTTGTGTTCGCTGTGAGATATTTCAAAGTTTTCTAGTTGATTTTTAGCATTACAGTATTTTCAAAGTTTGCAAATTTCGGTAGTCACTTCGATCGCTTTGAGCTGAGCAGAATTCATGGGGCAAATACTTGTGAGTAAAGACAAATATTTTCCCGTTTTTACTCATATGAAAATATGACTGAAGACAGATGGTATGGTCGGCGTAGATCAGTTCGTTCATCGCGCGCTACGAGCAGACAGATGTAGATTTGGATACGTGTTATAATGAGCCACGCACAATCAAAAGAAATGAATCATGAACGAAGAAATCAGATCAAAGACCAGCCCCATAAAATTATAATGAAAACTTACGTATATGTATAGGCAGAAGCTTCTCCTAGCTATACTCTCAGCAAAACTCCTCACTACGGACTTCTTGATACCGTTATCCTTGGAACAACAGCGACCGCAGTTCGTGCGACTACTTAAGCGTAACGTCGGCAACTCTGGTTTCTACCGTGGTTCCTTACCTTCACCGTGGTTCGGACGCCTGGAAAGGGACATTCAAGAAAAAAGTGAGAAGTCCGTGAAACAAGCACAGACAATGAAGGCATTACAATAATATGTTAAGTGGAGACAAGCCTTTCATATTTAATTTGGCTCTTTGGTAGGATAACGAAGATGGGGCTCGCGTCACCTCGGCGTCGCGGATCCGTCTTTGCTCAAACACAACAGCCCTTTACATGTAGCATGTTAGAACCATAAAACATGCTGCAGAACAAGTTATAGGGCAGCGAAAAGGGCGCCATGGATGTCATTGTGGAAAATTGGGACTATGTTCGTTTCTTGATCTTTTTCGAAGGCGAAAATGGAAACCAAGTGGTACGACTATTGCGCTTTGATGAGATCTAGCCGCTCTAGCCCCTTTACAGCGCTTTGTTTGATAGATCTGTCCGATTGACGTTTTATATGTAAGCGAAAGAGTGAGTATAGAAATAGTTGGTTCCGCCGCGGAAACTGTATGGTTCTGTGGGGCCATACACTATGACCCGTACCGATTTCCACAGCACTTGCCCTCACTCCATGTGGTTATTTATGGTGTTATGGCCCACCATTATAATTATTTGTACCTCTAAGATGTTGATCAATGATGTGGTTGCTAAAGGTAACATTATAGAGAGCGAAAGAACAACTGCTACGAAAATCGGCACGGTTCATTCTCCTTGAATATCCTCTTATACAAATAATGGTAGTGCAAAAAAAGTTTCTAGAGCGCAGGCGGTGGGGTGGACCAACACGTGATCGCATGCTTTCATCATGGGGCTCAGTTCTAGACAGTGTGCGCGAGGATGCGAAGCTGACTGAGCATTCGGCCGATGTTTCGTCATGTGTATAGACGTAGTGGAAGTCGGGTGCATTTGGGATTTCGCGCTGGGACCAGCGGCTAGCGGTCTCGAGCCCTCCGGGCGAGGCAGTGTTGACAACGGTTTGGCGTAGCATAGCAGCAATGTACGGAGCAGAGTAGCCCCTCTGCTGGAGCTCTGTTATTGACTCCACTCAATTTTGAAACAGTAGGCGATAACCATCTCGAAGGGATGTGTGTGCAGTGGCGGCGATAGTGAGCCGTGGAGGACGTAGCGATAGGGTTCACTCGGTTTCTTCACTTGGTATGTCCTCATTGTGCACCTCCCACTGATTGTCTCATGGGGATGAGCAACACACAGGGTGAACGAACGAAGAACGCGTCATCATAAGCTCTTGTGACGTTTTCTGAAACCAGTTGCGCAATTGATCAAACCTTCTAAATATTTCCTAACTTTTTTCCATTACTCTCGAGATTAATAAAGATTGCGGGGCACTGATAACGGACAGATGCGACGGGGCCCCGTAGAAAAACATCAGGACAGGTGTCCACCGGTGGAGAAAGGGTCCGACGTGGCCCAATACATAGTGGGGAAAACGCCAGGATGCGGGCCCATGGATGGAGATTGGGTCCGCAGGGGTTCATCAATGGGGAAATGCCAGGGAACGAGTCCATGGATGAGGACTGGGTCTGTCCAGACCCAATAGTGGGAAAAGCGCCAGTATACGGGTGCAAGGATGGAGATTGGGCCCGCAGCGGGCCCATTAATGGGAAAAGCGCCGGGATACGGGTCCACCAGTGGATCGGGTCTGCCCTCACCCAATAGTGGGAAGAACGTCAGGACACAGGTCCACGAAAGGAGGATGGGCCCAGTAGTGGGGAAAGCGCCAGGATACGGGTCCACGGATCGAGAATGGGTCCACCGTGGTCCACTAGTGGAGAAAACGCCAAGATGCACGTGTGCCAGTGGAGTAGGGGTACGCTACGCGATCATTCGTGTCTCAGTCGATCACCTCTTCTTCCTCCCTATGTAAGCATGTAGAAGCTCATCAGTCGGACTATCTCAAAAACGTGAAGCTTGGATCATTTCAGGTCATTATTCGCACTGCAATGCTTGCATTGTATCGTTCACAAGTACTAGACCCATGTGAAAGATACTCTTGTGCAGAGTTGGGAATGGCTGTTCATAACGGGTCCATAGGCATATAAGAAATGTGACAAAAGAGTAGGTAGTATCATTGCACCGAAAATTAACACTTCATGTGGATGCGTGGTTAAGAATTTGCAATTTGTTTGAGCTCAGCTGATGATTAATTTTGCTTATTTGTTAATTTTCTAAACATTTGGCATGTGTGAAGGTTTTGCACATACCTCAAGTGGCTACCCCACCCCACTTTCTAGTGTCCCGAAAGGGCGCTAGTATGTATAGAATTCCGCAATCAAAATTCAGGAACACAAATTTGAGAAATGGATTGCTAACACCAAAAACGAATACAAAAATTTAGGCCAACCACCCGCACAAAACTCGTCCAAAAACTATCAGGTTGTTGCAAAATCGATGTCGGATTTTTGAACCACGAACTTTGGAATAATGCTTCCTGTTGTGAAATGGCACTTCCACAATGAGTTTTGTACTTGTTTCAAAGCCCATTTCTTCCTCTTTATACCCTTCCATTCTTATTCAGAGCTACCTACTTTGGGTGGGTTTTTCGAGGGCGAATCGAAGTGTATTCGTGCGCCTGAATTCGTCCCAAACTGTTTCGTGGATTCGAACTCGAAAGCAAGGGAGCGGCTTGGACATGAAATACTACCAATCTATGCAGGACGGAATGCTCAACAAAGTCTTAGCCCAATGTTGGCCCAAATCATTTGGTTTTGGAGATACGTGTCCCAGAGTTGTGGACTAAAATTAGATGACGTCACCACTGTTCTGAAAGCACTGGTGGAAGCTATCACCAGAAGACCTGTTCAGTATCTTGAAGGTGGCTTTGAGGTTCATTATTTTGTTATCTTTGCCGCCATCGAAGGAATGCGTTTGGTGGGAAAATTGGGCAAGTGCATTCTCTTTGATTCACCCTCTAGTGTTGCACAGTAGCTCGAGACCACAGTTTGCACTCCAGCCGCTGTGGAAGTAGATGGAAGAGGAGATCGAAACTCGTTCTTATAAATCTTAATCAGCGGACAGTTCTCCTACGGATGACTACAAATTCAAGCGGTTGGATCCATCCTCGGGAGGAATATCAGGCCGTAAAAATACGTTAATTCAAAGCGCTCTTGCCGATTTTGCTGGGTCCGAATGGGTTGGCTTCGAACCTAATGGAACCAAAATTTAGTAGAAAAATGTTGAAGATGTGCTGATTCAAACGGGAACTAAATCGGTGACAAAAATTCAGTTACAGCCGAGTTTGACAATTCAAACTCAACTGTCGAAATCCGACATCGACTTTGCAACAACCTAATACTTCACGCCTGAACGGTGTATAGGTCGCATGAAACACTTTTACACCGGCTGAACAAAATAGTTTGGTGAGGGAAGAGTGCGTTTTAAGTTAATCTCCACCCATTTGATACGCACTCCTCTCCCGCCGCACTATTTCGTCCATGGGAGCTCGCAGTTGGGGTTGATTTCGTTCCGATTCAACTGACTGTAGGAAACGTGGTGCGAGCACGCGAGAGAGTCAACGCAGGTGCCTATCCAACACCATTTCAATTCAACTCACTCGAATTTGGACGAATTTTTCGTCCTGCCTCCATTCGCCTCAGGTGAGTTGAATTGAATAGGGGATTACTACGGGCACAGCATTTCGAAAAGGTATAAAATCCAAACCAGTGGATTGGCAAAACTATAGCTCCAAAGGCTCAGCGTGCACCGATAATTGTGTTTGTATTTGTGGCAGAAGCAAAACATAGAAATGAAGAAACAAAAGAGTAGAATACAATCAAGACTTACAATGACGGGCTTGTTAGTCACGTGCGACATGTGTGTAAAACCAAATCCAGGAGCGTGGTTCAGAGTAGCGACACTACCAGTCCACAGTTACTTGAGGGTCCGTCGACGGCGAGAAGTGGGGAAGTCCACGGTCTTTCTGGTGTGTCATGGATACAAATTTCACTCATACGGGCAACCAGAAAGGGTCCCGGCGGGAACCAGCGACAGCGGGTAAAGAGGCAACGCCTGTTCCCGCTTCCTAGTGTTCATGAATGCTGCCATGGTGGGCCACTGAAAGGCTTTACCTACTCTGTTGGGGAAGAGCAGACAAAAAAGCTGCGCTGCTTGATCAGTTCTGATGAAGAACTACTTGTAAACCAAGATTATTGCACGACAAAAGTTAGTAATTCAAAGAACAAGTTGAGAATGGACTTCAAACTTTTTTTTCGTTTTCAAACCATTTTGAGAAATTTGCAGCTGTATTCTCAAGGAGAGGGTATTTTCAAAGAGTCGCCCCACCACTCTGCATCCGCTGCTGCGAGGAAGTTACTGCTGCGGGCACAGCGCAGGCGTATAAGATAAGCTTTTAGAGGATGTTTTTGAAGGTGAGGTCGTTGGGCGGATGAGAGAGGAAGTTCAAGGTTCCGTTCAACATCTCACTTCGTTGTTGAAATTTACTAACGGAATGAATTCAGTAGTTTGTGCGTGGAATGAATGCAATTTCCCATGTTTTGGAGTCTGACAGGATTCTATCACTGTCTGCGCATACGATTGACTATTCATCTGTCATCTTATGATTCTGAACATCTCTCGAACCAAAGTGAAAGCGATCTCGACCGATAATCTTGTTTGGGATTTCCTGAACATGACCACAGCGATATAAGTCGGTAATCTGTGTCATATGTTCGGCTCTGTCCGCTCACTCTCACTAAACAATATCTCTTGTCCGCTGCTACAGTGTTCTGGTCATTTCCTTAAATAGAGCCCATTCCCAAGTGCACGTGAATCTTTCCATTTTAGCAATGGAAGCCCCCATGTACGCGTGTTTGGACCACATATAACAAAATTCGCTCAAAAACAGAATATGTTCGCCCTCAATGAATAGTCAGCCATTCAATGACTGCACAGAATGCTTAAAAATAAGGTTACACGATCTCAATGTTCCTTTTTTTTGAAAGTTCGGTATTCCAACATGCTGCAGGAACAAGGAATATAAGTATGAAATCTTGAGGGAGAATCTGATACTTATGCAATAATCAGATTCTAAATGTGGAAAAGGTCGAGGGGCGTTCCAAAAAGTTTCCTAGGTTATATCATAAAAAGTCTTCTCAAAACTTTCAAGGTTTGCACATTTGGACTTAGCATCGAATTCTATCCTAGGCACAGAATTCACGCGTTCCAAGCAGGGTTAGCAAAAGATCCACACAGGTTTTACTGACTGTCATCTTCTTCTAGGAGGGAAAAACCTGAGAAGTGATGTCCCATTCTTTTAATTGGGTCGAATCTCCCTCTCACTCATGGCCCGCATGAAAAAAATGTTTTTCTCATTGTCATGATTTCGTCACTCCTATCAAGGCAGGGTACCAAAGCAGCTTAGTGAAAAAGCTACTAAAAATGAAATGTTTCAGATGAAGGCGGCATTCATTATTCTCCTGTGCATGTGTGGTGCTGCAATGGCGAAACTCCGATGCGGTAACGATGGAATCCAGCATGGAATCGCTCAGAATATTCTACAAAACGACTGTAAAGGACGACTAGGTTAGACTAATTTATTATGTTATTTAATACAATTGTAAGTCAGTAAAGCTAGAAAGTGCAGTAGTGCATAGATCGTTACTGTATTTCCTTCGACTACTTTCATTTGTATTAGGTTACCACTATTGGCCGTTTTCGACGAGTTTCGAAGTTCGCTTCATTTTCATCTCGCACCTGAGCGTTGTTCCACATCCTTATGGGAGAATGGAACCAAAACATTTAGGGTTCAAAAATTGAAAGCCGTAAAAGGTGCGGAAATCCACCGCAGTGGAATATAGGAAATGATATCTTTTTGAAAAAAAAACTTATGGTGTCCTTTTTTCAGAAATATAATGCTTTCGCAATTAGCTAGTGAAAAATATAATAGAAATAAATTCTTGAAAAGAGTGTAAAACGCTAGATGTAAAAACCTAAATTTCTTGTTTCTTTGACGAATAGAACAGTCATTTACCTGTTTGCTGGACATGATTCGCACCACGAACTGTTCATCCACACTTGTGCTGGCATTTTAACAATAATCAACTGGATACCCATGCTAAAACTCCACAAATTATTGGGTTGTTCGGAAAGTAATT
>KN728643.1:0-15437 GCA_000816745.1 Ancylostoma duodenale
GGGGGGTGTGGGGTGGGGGGCCCGACAACTTGTAACAAAATGCATGCTGTCAAATGCAGTTTTTGATGCTGATCTCAAATCCGTTCTCGTTATCTGCTGCGGAGTTCCCCCTGAAGAGCTACGTGACATGATTCCAACTTGTACAAGGCAGCCGAAATTTGGCTTCTTTGGTCTATTCTGCCGAAAGATCGGGGGAAATGTCTGGACCTAAGAGAATTTTGGAGGTATTAATTAATTTAAACTGGTTGACAAGTTCGAAACAGTTTTCGCGAATGCTTTCAGCAGAATAAAGTGGGATTTGGCCGGTCTAGACTAGCGGAAACCATGCCACGTAGCTCTTCCCAAAGAACTCCGCAACAGATAAGGAAAGCGGATTTGAGATCAGCATCAAAAACTGCATTTGACAGCATGCATTTTGTTACGAGTTGTCGGACCCCCCACCCCCCCCCCCCCCCTTCGCATCCTTCACTGGTGAGATACGCGAAAATTTCTGTCGTTAAAAGTTGTGGGTGAGCTAAATATGTGGCTGCCATTGTATGTACATATTAGGTTGTAGGGGAAGTTCTCGCAGTTTTTCAAACAGTACATTTTTTTTACTTTTCAAAAACAGGAAATCACATTAAGGAATGTATAAATCACCATCACGCACTGCCACTCTTTGTCCATTCTTGGAAAGCCTTTCGATGCCCTCGGCATAGAACTGCTCTGGCATTGAGTCGGAAGCTGCCTAACCAGCTATCCAAGTCATCTCAATCATCGTACGCTCTACCCTACATGGCGTTAGAGGCGGACAGGAAAAGGTGGTTATCTGTTGGCGCAAGGTAAGCGCTGTACGGTGGGTAAGTTAGCACTTTCCAACAAAAGGTGGGTAGCTTTTGGCAAGTCCCTCTTTCAGTGTGTGAACGAATATCGTTGTGTAGATATCGGATCTTGTCGTGATTCGGACGGACTCTTTTCTACTATTTTTGCGGCCAATCTATCCGGCTGCTGATGGCACAGATCTAGTGTGAGGGCAATGTCGCGTGGCAGTAGCGCTTAGTGTACGATGCCTTTGCTGTCACACCAGGCAGTGACCGCAACCTTCAGAGGGCGATCACCCGTCTTCGGCTGCGGACAGACACAACTTCTCGTCTGCGAACTCCGGTATCTCGACCGGGTTATGGGGCTGGGAAGGCGAGCGACGCGGTCACGTCGCGCCTTTCTCGCTGTTGGTACGGGATTTCATCACGAAAGCATGAAGAAAGCATGGAGTTGGTAGGAACTATCTATACATATCATAAACATTACGCACCTTTTGGGTCTAGAAAACTTTGGAAATAATTTTCCACTTCTTATCCGTACTTTCTAACTCTGCGATACTGCGCGAATTGCTTTTGAACCAATTAAATTCCTTATTTCGTAAATTTTCACCATCTGATATTCGTTGTAACAAGTTTTTCGTCGGTTTTGCTAACTGTAATGCGTTATGATGCAAAAATTTCACTGGAACTTTGTCTAAAGGGATATTTTAAAAGGCAAGTTGGGAAAAAGTACCAGTTTCGCTAAGAAAATGACAATGTCGTGGGAAATTAATGATGATATTCGTGATTAGCACATGAAATAACTCCTCCACATATATTAGGTTGTTGCGAAATTAATTGCCGAAATGGCCCCTTCAGTTCAAAGTGTTGTAACTCGGCTCAAACACCATTTTTTTTCATCAATTTAGCAACCGTGCAATTCGGTAGATCCTCCTCGACAATCCAGTGAGGATTGCACGCCTCTACAACAAAAACTGAGATCACAAGAAATCGCAAACTTTTGAAAGGCGATTTCAGCATGCTCCAGATCAATAATCTGCTGCTGTCGCAGGATTGCATCTGGAGTATCGAAAATTTATATACAGTAGGTTAATGATCTGACGAATAAGGGCTTCAAGTGAAAACCTCGATGCGCTACTGCATCAGTTTTTCCTGGGTGAGTTTTGGGATGTGTGGCTTAAGGCTGGCCTGGAGCAAGGGAGAACCAGCCTTTCTTCACCACTGCCAACCACGTTTCCAGTAGATTTGCGGATCTCAACTCGAAATTACAATATCAGGACTCTGCTGTCAAGGTTTGACTAGTTTGTAGAAGGGTGCAGTCAATCATACCTTTACAGCACCACCAAACTCCTGACACAATCTCTCTAGAGAGAAGATCTGGTTTGGGAAAAATTAGAAGTGGGAAATCGTCTCCACCCATACCCATTCGCATTTCTTGTTATCGTACAGAAACTGAGCTTTATACACAATACTTACATGAACTAGAAGTTAGTCGGTTTGGGACAAGAAATTAAGTTAGAAAAGATGTAACGCCAGGTAAGACGTTGGTCACCAGTCAGAACGTGTGGTGTTCACGTCCGCACCTTTCACACCCTGTTGCTTGAAGTTAGATGCATTGAAACTGTAGTATAGTGAGCGTCCACCCCTGCCCTGATCGTCCGGATGGTAAGATCCGGTTTACTTTCCACGGCTATCCTCTGATCGTCTAGCGACATCCCACGATCACGACCGTGGTTACATTTGAATTTGAAATCGTAGGGAGAAAACTTCGCGAACCTCTAGCTCACCGTCCATTGGGAAGGCGATCCCAGGCTAAAACAAAAGCAAGCTTACCCCATACCTCCGACAAAGAGTGATCGAGTTTGAAGTCATCAACCACAATCACCCGAGAATCGCGTCGGCTCATCATTTGTTCGCGACTTCATAAAAATCCTCAGGAAGGAGCTACCCGGAATGTTCAAGCAGCATTTGAAAGAAGAAGAAAAGCTCTACAAGTGGGTTACATAAGCTGGACAGATTATTCAAATTGGACAGAAGAGAAAAGTTTAGCTGAGCATACCCCGAAACGGGAATTATTTTCGCAACAACCTGATAGTAACGGAAGATTTTGTGAGGCACCGCATGCCAACGTAAACGTGCCGTAACTCTGGAAGAATGGCGTTAGGAACAAAACATATACGATATTCGTGTTTATCATCTCAAATAACCACTCATGCAATGTTTCCAAGAAAAAATCCTTTGAGCTTATTGGATCTTGAATGTGGAATAGTGCCCAAATTAAGTCTCCTAGGCAAAGTTTCAAAGGAAATTTTCATTTTGAGATTTCGGAGCAGAAGAAGTGCAGTGATGGCCTATGTATGTAGTATGTACCACTGAGTATTTCTAGATTTACAATTGCAATCTCTGTATATCATATATGTACATACATATACATACACCATTGTTCAATTCCGTTTCTTTCCATTCTAATATTCATGAAAAATTATCTAACTCCTAGGAAGTACATGCATTTGCATTTGATATCATTCTGCCTTGTCGTTTATTTCACTTGTGTTTCGTTCTTTGCTTGCGCCGTCAATAATTAGCGCCGGCCGAGGGTGCGATATCTGGTCGATATTAACAGTCATATTTGACCTGTTGTGAATGTGTAAGTGGAGTTAGTACGCACATTTATATCATTAATTGTCGTTATCGTTATCGATCAGCTGCTGATACTGACCATTATTATTTGTGGTCTACCCCTAATCGTCTTGGAACAACAACAGGTAATACACTAACAGTAATCGTAATAAATGACTTCATATGATTAGTTCTGACCTAAGAGACGTGTAATGTTTACGGTAAAGGTAGTTCCTATCAAGCTCATGTTTCATTCATGCTCTAGTAATGAAATCCCGCACCAGCAGCGAGAAGGGCGCGACGCGACCGCGTCGCTCGCCTTCTTATCCCCATAACCGGGTCGAGATACCGGAGTTCCTCATCTGTTGTGGAGATGGACTTCAGCTAGTTTCCAGTGCTTCTGTACGAGGGCAATTCAGTAGCCACCTCTACACAGTGCTGGAGATCGCACCCGGTCAGATCCTGAATACTCATTGTGATAGTTTTTTCTTACTTTGCCCAACTGAAGCAGGTGATCGGCGATGCTGGTTAAGTGGACATCTAAGACTTGAGTCTTTTTACGCGTCGTTTGCCAAGGATCCGAATCCACCAACTGCCACAATCGATCATTGGCGACTCTGGATGCGCGTCCCGACCAAGCGGAAACATTGAGGCTAAAGTCGCCAAGAGGAAGGTGTTTGGATAAATTTTGTGCAGTGCGTTCGGATGCTATACCGTTCCCAAATACAGCGTTAATGCGACAACCGGATGCGATTGCTGATTCACCAGATTTGAAGTCGTATACTGAAAAGTGGCAGGAGTTCTGCTTCGAAAGTTGCGTATTCCTGGGCGGGATTGTGCAGGAGTTTGCATGCGATGATAGTAATAAACTTGCACATACATATCTGACCTCCTTTTATATAGAAAAGACAGGTTGCTTCGGAACAGCGTGGGGTTGGAAAAAGCAGAATTTCGAAAACCGCGAGAACTTTCCGTACAACCCAATATATCAGTGGCGGACGCAGTGAGCGGGCAGGAGGGGGAGAGGAGGGAGGGAGGGGGGGGGGAGGTTGGGAAAAAAGTGGGGTTTCTTCTCGTTCATGTATTTGTTCAGAGATCTTCTCTTCGCATTTGAGTTATCAGAAGGGTTTTTCATTTATGCATCCCTTGTTGTAGACTCGTACTTCGACACTTTGTGTAATTTTTCACTGTTTAGGTGTGTTCTAGTAGTACCGCCAGGGACTTTTTGGAGGAATACGTTGATCTAGTGCCTCGATTTGATGTTTTTTGATCCTTTGCTGGCCGGGTGCGTGATTTTCTGATTCAGTTGGGAGCTTTATTTCACTAAGCCATGTTCCCAAGCTTTCGATTATTTCATCAATTCCTTCACTGGTTGGAGGTGTTATCTCGTGATTTCTGGGGCAGAGGGGGGGGGGGGGGTCATTGATTTCATCACAGAATCGCACCGGAAAAAATTATACAAAGCGTCGGAGCGCAGTGGCATCCTGAATTCACTTATAAATCAATCCCGTACTGATCGAACGCTGCTCTGAAACACCTGTACAACAATCTTTACCAGAGAGGGATACGCTTCGGATAACTCAAGATCTATATCCTCTCTAACAAAGACCGTAGTGCGCGGATTTTCCGAAGGTCAGACGTGAAAGTCCGTTCTGCGTCCCTGCTATCCTTGCTATCCCTCATCATCCGACGATGGATTGACAGTAACAAATGTTGAGGCGCAGACGATGTGCGAATGGAGGAATGATGGATACAGTCAGCAATGATGGAAGCGAAGAGGTTTAGGCAGCGTTTTCATGGTTTCGCGGCGGGACTCTCCGTTTGCGGTCTCGAGCACTCCTTGCGAGACAGTGTTTACAACGATTTCACTTCGCTTAGCAACAGTGCACGGAGCAGAGTAGCCCCTCTACTGGCGCTTTGTTTTAACTGCAACCAACCATGACTCACTAGATGACATCCTGGAAAGGATGGACGGATGTCGTGGGGGTTTCGCAAGGATGGATTCACTCGGGATATGCTTTTGCCGCATCTCTCACTGAGGCTGCAGACAGACTACGCACCCCTAGGATTCACTTTGGTCGCTAAAAACGGCAGTGCAATCAAATAGTGCAATTGATCAAACTTCCTAAATATTTCCTAACTTTTTCTATTACTCTCGAAATTTACAGGAAGTGCGGATGCAGGACAAATGTGCCGGGGTACCACAGTTCAGAAAAACACCACGATAGGTGTCCATCGATTGAAAAAGGGTCCGCCACGGCCCAGTATCTCGGAAAACGCAGCGATACGGGTCCACGGATGGAAAAACGTGGGCTGGCATCGCTGCGTTTTCCCAAATACTGGGCCACGGCGGACCCTTTTTCCATCCGTGGACCCGTATCGCTGCGTTTTCCGAGATTTCCGAGTTTCCGAGACGGAAACTGTGTCCGCAAGGGGCCCATTAGTAGAGAAAACACCAGGATACGGGTGCACGAATAAACAATGGGTCTGCCCTGACCCAACAGTGGGGAAAACGCCAGAATACGGGTTCACGGATGGAGAAAGGGTCCGCCGTGGCCCAGCATCTAGGAAAACACCAGGAACGGGTCTAAGGATTGAGAATAGGTACGTCGTGGCCCATTAGTGGGAAAACGTCAGTATACGGGCCTACAGATGGATCGGGTCCAAGGCCAGTAGTAGGGAAAACACCAGGATGAGGGTCCATGGGTGGAGAATGGGTCCGCAGTGGATCAGTAATGTGGAAAAAGGTGATTATTCGCACTACGTTGGTTATACTGAGTTGTACACAGGTTCTAAAGCCATCCATTTGGAAGATACTCCTGTACAGAGTTGGGAATGATGTGTGATTAAGAATTTGCAAGAAGGCAAGCATCACGAGGAGTGTAGAAGCCCGACGTTGGCAAAGACTCAGACTGGTGGAATATACGCAATTTATAAGGAGGGTTCCGTATTTGAGCTCAGTTAATGATTAGTCTTGCTTTTTTGTTAATTTTCTGAGCACTTCGTATGTCTGGAGCTTTTCCACTTACCTCAAGTGGCTGCCTCACCCCACTTTCTACCGTCCCGAAGGGGCGCTAGTTAATATATAGACGAGACATGTACACCTGCATTGCGTTTACTTCCATAGCTCAGCTGACAAGTTGTAAGTATTAAACGCTATAAACAGCAGATGACTCCAGAAACATGAAAAAGCTCACAAAACTACTGCCTAAAACGCAGGCGGCTCGTACAGGTTCCTTCACATTCATGTCTCCAATGAATTCGTCTGATTCCGTCGCGTTTGGGCCAAAGCCACTGGGAAAACTACGGAACAGTGGCCAACTCCAGTTCGCAACATCAGCGAAACCATCGCGTCGCGTCTAGCAAAAATGCACGCAACTTCGCTCCGCGACGTCGCGTCGCCAACGCCAAGTACCACATCACGACCACTGTTTGCGCATGCATCCACTCGGGTACCCATTGCGTTTGAACAGTTTGCCTGGATGCGACGGTCGCTTTCAAGCAAACTGTAGAAACGCGATGGGTTCCGAGTGTTCCCTTTACCTCAAACTTTTTTAAACATTTCTGAAGTTTTTGTGCCTTGACAGAGTTTGAAACAAGAGGGGTGGAGTTGTGATCACCAATGCAAAATGTGCGTACCCTAGAATCCTTTAGTGCATTCAAACATTGTGCTCAACCGATTGATATGCGTTGTGCTACGCGTAGACCACGTGCTCACCCAGATGAGCACGCTCTTTTTAGAGTCGTATTTTAGTGAAGCAGTCATATTTAGCAAGCTCCTATGCAGTGGTACACTAATAAATATTCAAGCGTTCCACATGCGCACTGGGCAGAACAGATATTACCTCGAACTTTTTTTTTAATACTTGGCTGTAACGTACAACAGAAAAACGATACATATGAAGAAGAAACTTTGATCAATATCGAGTGACAAACATTTGGGAACACTCTTGTCGATCACGAAATAGAAAGCGATCGACTACAGATTTGCGAAATTTCAGAGCACTATGCAGAAGAGAAAAAATTCCACTCAACCGCCTGAGCACGTGAGACCACGTGCTCAGCCGGCTGAGCACGGGTCTCGTGCGTGTTTTAATGTGAGTATCCCACGTGATACACCACACCAAAAGCGTTAGGTCGCGGATATGTAATTCAAAGACAAAAATTTCACTTCTTCTTGTTTCCGCTAATTTTGCCGAATCTCTAGCCTCTTCTTCTCTACCCACTTAACAATTTTCAACTTTGCAGTTACCATTTCTATCTCGCCTTTGAAAACTCAATTTGCAAGCATTATATCACAGAAAAGTTGTGGAAGCATGGATATCAGCATGAAATCGTTCCCATCGTTCTGAAGGTAATGTTGACTTTCTCTGCAAGGAACTATCGAAAACGTAATAGTTATGCCAGTATGAAAGGTCCTATTTGAGGCGAGATTAGAGCACTATTGAAAGCCATCGACCCGCCTCAGAATCATTCTTGAGATTCTCATATGAAAAGATCTTCAAGGGTTTAGCCCAATGATATATGTGATTCTGTGCAGAACTGCCAAAAAAAAAACGCGTTTTCGCGTCCAAGTTTCTGGCGAGCCTCTGGGCCAACTGTGGGGTGGGCCAAGGCGCCTTGGGAGGAAGTAATTAATTTCATTGAGCGCACTTGCTGAAGAAATTGGTTCTACACGTGAAAGTTCATCATGCACTCCCTAACGAAATGGAAACTGTGTGAAGTTCGTCGTGCATCCTTTTGTGTGACGTGATCTTTCTGGTGCAAGCAAGCGTAAGAGGTTGCATGGCACCGGTCTCGCAAGGTTCTATTTTCGCGTCGGTGACTAGCTTCTGATCACGATATCGCACGGAAACGAACTCGGTCTGTGTCATCGCAGTTCCACTGCAGAAGGAGACAAGTGAGAATATCGCCTGCGGAACCGCGTGTTCATGATGATGAGGCTGTGGGAGTCGGCACGCTCCACAGTGCTCTCGCCATCTTCGTTCTGTGACCATTGCCTAATGGATTCATTCCTTACCGCGCCTACGTGACCGTTTAGGCCTCATGCGACGACTACGTGCTCCGGAGGTACCTCTGTGGTTTTCTGGTCAGGCAACATTCAGGATTGAGATCCATGAAACGATCACCAAGCTGACCAATGGTGGTTAATGTGACTGGTTATCGTATAGACTACATAACACTAGGAGACATACCGCGAAAGTAGGTTTGCTAACCCGGTTTCGCCTTGTTATATTTTCAAAAATCTGGCCCAGAAGTGATCCTTTATTTGGCCACACCAGCCCGTCTGAGGTACGTATGCCGAGAGGAAATGACGTTGATCTGCTGTGATGATGAGGACCTTCATGAGACGGTCATCGCAACGGTGTACCTATCGAGTCCTGGAAGCTGAGAGACGACTACGCCCACACCCGTTTCTGGTCCTTGGACTGCCGCTGTAAACTACCTTGAATCCGTGACCTATGTCTTTTGACTTGTTACGGGATCATCTCAATTCGACGACGCGCGGGTGATGCGGTCAATTCACAAAAGCGGCCTCTCAACGTGCTGATACTCAAAATCGCAATGCGTGTCTTGGCTGCGTTGGCTTTTTTAGTAACTTTACCTGCTTGCTCCCGATGCCCCCCTTCGCGAAGCATCGAGGGGATCCCGCGAGTGAGCAGTGCCTCCTGTGGATGCCGTAGCTCTTTTCTAAGAAGCATTTAACGTCACTGATCATAGGATATGACGTGAGGTCCTACCGTGACGGCTTGTTGCGACATCCCGTCGCCCTTATACGAGAGGGGATGGTGGGGATCGAACCCCAAAGGAAGCTAATGTACCAATACTTTTCAGTCAAAATGACCGTAAAAATTAATGTGGAAATTATTATGAAACCTTAGGAGTGAAGAAAGGAGACCAAATCTGGGAAATGTGGAAATCTGCAAAAAAGGCGCGATCATCAGTGGCTTAATCAAAAGCGATAACATAAGAGTATGTCCAGACTTCGTCTAGTTTAAAATAAATCAAAACGAAACGGAATTAAAATGGGGTAGGGGACAATGATGATAGGAACGATAAGTATTGATTGTTCCGTCACATCGCCTTAGATCGCTTCCAAGCGGACTTGTCACTCCCCATTGGTACTCATCTCTTGCATTTCTCGAAAATACTCATCTCTTGTATTTCTCGAAAAAAGGCCCAGAATGAAAAGTGGTAGCGGTACTGGGAGCGGTGACTATCAATACCCACATCACATCGATTCTCAGTTGCAGTCATCGCTTTCCACTTATGGAATTCCCTCATACGCCTTATCCATGTGGCGACCGCTGACTGCAGTGGTGGTTGCGACGATTTGCAGAGGAGTATGGGGATTCTCTAAGGGACGCTCTTTCACTATACAATGCTCACCCCATGCAACTCATAGGTAGTGTTGAGGGGATGCGAAATTGACGAAACGGATGACCGGTGTTTTGTCAGAGCCTTATTGCAGTAGCGGACGCAGAAGGGGGCGGAGCTGGGGGACGTGGGGAAAAAATGTGAGTCTCCGCCACTTTGGGGACACGGATGGAGGGTAAGATTGATGAAAATATTAATCCTAATAATGGATGATTAGTGAAAACTATTCAAAAATAATAATGAAAGCAAACAATCGAAAATGGACCTATCCTAGGTTTCTTATTTGTTTTATGAAGTAAGTTCAAAAATTTAGCCTTGCTTCCCCCCCCCCCTCCCATCTCTCCTCGTGCGCCAGCCACTGCCCCATAGGTGTTATAGCAGCTGTGGATGAATAAATCGTGCTTGCGCTTTTTCTCATATGCGATTTTTTCCATCATAATGCCGGTCTTCGGTTGAGTCCTCTATAGCTTTCGAGAGCATTTTCCTTCCAATACAATCCCATTCTTATGCGGTTTCTCAAAATTATTGACCTGTTCAATTTTTAGGCTTGCGAAGAAAAACGCCATTTGGAGAAGAAGCACCACTTTTCTTTTTATTCAGTAGAGACCAAAATGCATCTGATGATGTTCGGAGGCGTAATCTCGGTAGACTGTAAAAGCAAAAGAACGTTAACGATGTTGGCAATGTGTTGGCATGAGAACGCCACCACGGAGTACGATGGATAAACCGTAGCTGTTGGCTTCTTTCAGCTGAATTATTAGGTTTTTGGAAACTAGTTGCCGAAATGGAGCCCCCAATTCAAAGCGTGGTATGTCAGCTCAAACACAACATTGCTCATCAATTTAGCAACCTTTCAATATGATTGATCCTCCCCGACCATCCAGCGCGGATTGAACGCCTCTACAACAAGAACTGAGATTACAAAAATTCGCAAACTTTTGGTAGGCTGTTTCAACATGCTCCAGATCAGCAATCTGCTGCTATCGCAGGTTTGTATCTGGAGCTCGGAAAATTAATATACGGTAGCGTAATGGTCCGAGGAATGAGGGGATTGAGTTAGAACCTCGACGTGTTACTGTATCAGTTTTTGCCGGATGAGTTTTGGAGTGTGAGGCTTAACGTTACTCTGGAGCAGGGGAAAACTAGCATTTGTTCACCACTGCCGATCACATCTATAGCAGATTTGCGGACATCAACCCGAAAATGCAATGCTAGTTCTCTGTTCTCAATGTTTCGGTGTGTTCGAGGAGGCTGCAATGAAATACACTTTTACAACACCACCAAAATCCCAATGCAACCCCCTAGTGTGAAGATCTGGTTTAGTAAAACGTAGAGATGGGAGGAAGTGTCTATGAATACAAATTCACGTTCCTTTCATTGTACAAAAACCGAGCTTTCTCTGAAGTAATTTAATGGTCTAGAAATGAGTCGCTTTGGGACGAATTAAGTTAGAAAGGAGGTCACAGCAGCACAATGCTGGCCATCTGTCCGATAGTGGGGTGTTCACTTCCCCACCTTTCTCATCATGTCGATTGAAGTCAAATGCTTTGAAACTGTGTTACAGTGAGCATCCATCCCTGACCTCAACGTCCAAGTGGTAGGACCCGGTTCAGGTTCCACCGACTGTCCCCAACGCTTGATCGTCAGAGAACAGCCTGTGGTCACGACCATGGTTGCTTCGGCCATCAAAATCGACGGAAAAAATTCGCGATCTGAAAACTCACTGCTCATTGGTGGGGCGATTCCAAGCCAAAATAAACTAAAATTACCGCATACCTCCGGCAAAGTCTGGTCGGGTTTGAAGTCATTAACTATGATCAGCCGAAAATAGCGTCGGCTCGTCATTTGCTTGCGGCTTCATAAAAATGCTTAGAAAAGAGCTAGCCAGAATATTCAAGCAGCAACCGAAAGAGGAAGAAATGCCCTACCAGAAGGTCACATAAGTAGGGCAGAAGTTGTTCAAATGGGGCAGAAGAGAAGGATTTAGTTGAGCATACTCCGGAACGGCAATTATTTTCGCAACAACCTGATATTTCATTTAAATGGTACGTTTGAGAAGTATGATGTCCATCCAGACTATGCGACTTCTCTCGAGAAATCCCCAGGCCTTCGTGAAAGGAAATTTCTTCTATCGGAGTGATTGGTGTCATACTGTTTCCTTTGGACAGGGGATACCGGTCATTAGCTGTTATTTAAGCGCAATTTCTTTTTTATACATAGCATAGATCGAATGAGCAATTTTAATCAATGGACGGAAAAATTGCCGTTGAAAAGAAAGCACAAGGGCTCGTGGTAACACGCGATAGATCAACAGGCTCGAATAATACCGTGATTCGAGGACTCGCTTTTTGTTACTTAATATGTGGATTGCTTGAAATCTGCTCCATACTGATATTTCAGAGATCAATTGTGGAGGCACTCGTACCACCGCATTCATTTATCGCTGTTGATGAATTCAATTCCGTTGAAGAACTAGGAGCATATCTTCGCTACCTTATGAATAACAAGACGGCTTACCTGTAAAAGCAATTTTCTCACATTTCACACAAATACAGGGTGGGCCATAAGTTCTTGCACACTATGTTTAGTACCGCCACAGCAGCTTAACTCAACATCATGGCATGACCTTAGTGGCCACACAAAGCCAACTCACTAAAACGTAAATAAAATATTAGATCAGGAATTTCTTATCATTCATTTCTGTAATAACTCGAAGTTGAGTGGGAAGTGCGCCCATAGTTACACGGTGCAGCGATGTCTTTGAACTGGAGCCACACCTCAGAGCAGAGCTAATCTTCTATCACCAAAACAATGGAGCAGATACTAGGAACACTAGAGAAACCTAAGGCAACACGAGAATTACATTCCAGCCCGCTCCCCCACCCCGCCTCACCCCTCTGTCGTAGAATTTCTGTACGTTTCCGGAGAAGCTTGTGTTAGAGCAAATCTTCTTAGATTTTGGTGATTTACATCACCTGGATTACGCGTAGGTTTGGCTGGTCGTTAGTTTTAGTTGCACAGCATTTTGGAGGACAAGGTACTCTATTGATTCTGTTGTAAAGCCGCCAAGACGACCTCTCAGCAAGAGCCAGGATCCACAAGTGTCTCTCCAGGAGTTGTGTGCGAAGCAAATCCCGGTTCTGAGAACAAACTCTCCTAGAGAATCAGTACGATTCCGATATGTGGCGGCATGAAAATATGTACTTAAGAGCAAATCATGTACTAAACCCTCTACCAGTTTGAAATCCTGTCGTTGAGTTTCGACAAAGCTCTGGTTCGATATACATGAGAGCTACCACCGTGCTCTGGACCTACTTCGCGCTCAATTTCAACTTTTTACAAAAGCTAGTAGTGACAAATCCCTGATCTGAAAGGGCACTTCAGTTACTATTGAGTTGACTAAGTGTGGCCACAGATGTCATGTCACTGGGTTGAAATCAACTGCAGTGGTGCCATTGTATATTGTGTGCAAGAACTTGTGGCGCACCCTGTGTGTGATATTCTATCACAGTTGCCTAGATATTTAAACTTCAAAAACTTCAGAGAGTTCTTCAAATGGAAGATGGACTACCGTGTTGTTTTCTTAACGGTGTTGTTCACGACGAACTAGAGCGACCATGGGGACTGTGCCAGGTGAATTTCAAACAGAGATATCTTCTTCCATTCTGCTCTTGGATTGAAGTTTAATTTTGTTTAAGCTTTGCCGAATCATTTGGGAGGAACCTCGCAAAACGTACATAATCAAAGGTGATTCCACTTTCGCGACCATCAATAGATTGATTATTTATTCAAATTAATTTATAAATTTATTTGCTTATTTGTTTTTTATTTATTTATTTATCGATTGCATATTGTCTTTTCTTCGCAAATTTATGTGCATACACATCGCACTACAGGGCAATTTATACTGGATGCGTGCGACTGACGCGCGTTGGTCTATATGATGAAGAATAGGACCCAGTCGCATCACAGTCGCATCGCAGTCGCAGCTCAGACGCACGGCAGTCGCAGCTCATACGGCCTCGCGGCGGCCGCGCGTTCTTTTTATTGAGGATGTACATGCCGCGTTGACCGGTCTTCATGGAAAATCCCTTGCAAATGGATGAGTGCGACTGATGCGCGACTGACGCACGCAGCTAGTATAAATTGCCTATATCATATCTTGGAGTTCATTTCTATCCTTGCATGTTCTCGAACTTTAGATTTCCACGATTACTGGAGCTATTCTTGTGAAGGGGGCGAAGTAGTCAGATCGAGAATTCAAAGAGTGTCTAATGGAACAAAGAAATCTTGAAGGTACGAGGTTACTTATCGACATCTGTGCGTTAATATTAGGTTGGTGCATAATTAGCGTCATTTTTTATCGATCATACGTACTTTGCCTGAAGGATTCGTTTCTATGAAATTTCCGCGGAAAATTCTTCAGTATCCGCTTAATGAAAGGCCACGGATAATCAATCATACCCATCTTTGTTCCATATACCCACCATTCCAAGGAGCTATGAAGGCGAAGCGGTCATTTCACACTGCAGGGCAGAGTTTCGATGAACGAAAAGAAAATGAGCTTTGGCGACGGTTCCGTCTATGAAAAGTTGAGAAAAGATCGGCCACAGGATTTTGACGATCAAATTAACGATGTTAAAGTGTTAGTCATACGATTTCTGGACCAACTCTTCGATCATGTCATTCCTGAAAAAGTTGAAATGTTTTCTGAGCCTCCAAAAAAAGGCTCTGAATAGTGGAGCACTATCCGATTGATCTACTAACACGAAGGGTGTTCGAGAGCCCATGATACCGACTTTGAAGGCAAAAATTGACATTGGATTGATATTGGACGAGTGTCGTTGCTAGAAAAACCACAAAAGTGGCTAAGAAGTTAAAGTTGCACGTTTAAATGAACTTCTCAGCAGTAGCCATTATCGAAAGAACTAGCTGCCATACCCGGCTTCGCTCGGGTGTTTTACTACCTTGGCTATATCACACTGCAGAGGCCAATTACTATCACCGGTAAATTCATTAGAATTTCTATAATTTTGGTGACCAGCATATTAGCGAAGACCAAGTGACCCCTTCCCATCGACTTGTGAGAGAAAAGTTAGCAAAGCTATTTCGGTGACATTGAACCGATGTATTCGTAGGAAGTGCTTGTCACATTCATACCCAACGTATCGAGGAACCCCAGGAGACACGTCTTCACCGCTCCATTGGGCAGAAGAACCAAAAATCAATAAAATCGATAAATCATTATTTCGTACAAAATGGTTGTCATATTTGTGCTCAGCGTATTGAGGGACCCCAGTAGACACGTCCTTGTCCGTCCCCAAACGAAAGTGGGAAAAAATCAATAAATCGATATTTCGTGCAAAATGGTTGTCATATTTGTGTTCAGCTTATTGAAAAACCCCAGTAGACACATCCTTGTTCGTCCCCGAGCGAAAATGGGAAAAGTCGATGAAATCAATAAATCGATATTTCGTGCAAAATGGTTGTCATATTTGTGTTCAGCGTATTGAAAAACCCCATTAGACATGTCCTTGTCCGTCCCCGAGCGAAAATGGGAAAAGTCGATGAAATCAATAAATCGATATTTCGTGCAAAATGGTTGTCATATTTGTGTTCAGCGTATTGAAAAACCCCATT
>KN728644.1:0-19372 GCA_000816745.1 Ancylostoma duodenale
TTAAAAATGCTGGTGGAAGTAGCTATTTACTGCTTCAACTAATAAAGTCGTAAAGCCAGTATCAGGACATAGGAAATGTGAAATTTCTATTCTCCGGCCTGGAACGTTCCAGAAACAGTTTGCTCAATTCATCTTTTTTTGCTGCCGCTATACTTTAATTGAACTATAGACCCATCATCCTTACTGCTTTATGAATTCGACTTTGATTAGTATTCATTTTAGACCACCAGTCCTTCACCGTTGCTGTCCACCCACCCCTAATCAATGTCATTAGAATAGTACATGTACATATTATCTTCATCGATTCTATTCATCGAGTTAATAGACTATCTCAGTCTGAGTTTTTTTCAACCTGATTCCATGATCATGACCGATACATGTAAACAGGAATGGCTGAAAGATGCCAGAAGACATAAAAAAGCTCACCTTATGATTTATTAACAACTCATGAAACACTTGTGACACCCCTACCTTGCGACGAAGCTCCTATATTCAGCCAATTTTAGAGGTTAATCATAAATTTTGAAACTTGTTTCTTCTAACAAAATGGTAATAACTTCAAAGAACGCATACATAGAGAGTGAATTAGTGGAAATCTGTGGGCAAATCACAGTGATTAGAGCACAACTCAGAGCTGAACGGCGTACATATGTAGTTTTCATGTGTGATTGTCCTCTAGGTCGTGAGATATAAGCGATTACGAACAAGTCGAAGATGGATTTCATTATACATATTCGATTGATCTCTGGTAGTCCGGAATTACTCCCCTATTTGTTCATTTGTTCATTTGCTCATTCGCTCATTGCTCATTTGTTATTCGCTCCCGGAGTTGCTCCTAAAATCAAAACACTCATTACTTCTCCTTTCATGGTCTCTCTAGACTAATTTTGCAGGTGGTTTTAGCTCACAATCACAGCACGTACATGGTCATACGTGTTCCATTACGAACATCTATTTACATTGCCCAGCAGTACTCCTTTCGAAATCTCCTGTTCTCCATATTATTTCCAGATTCTACTCGCGTACATTTTCAGTTTTTCTATCCATTAAAAATAACCCATGCTAGCGTCGTGAGCAAGTGATATTGTATCAGACGTAGTGATGATGGCGATCCGAACTCATTTAACCCTGCTCCATCCCCCCCCCCCCCTTCCTCCTTACACTCCCCCTTCTGTGCGCAAATTTCCATTCTTCTTTGCATATAAATCCCTGGCCTTCAAAAACATTTTTTCATTTTTTTTTCATTTTTTCGAAGTTAGTCTGAGTTCAGTACCAAGGTGAGCTGATTCCTGCATTCCTGCAACGGTATCGTATTTTGGCTTATTTTTTGATCCAAGAAGCCGTCAAAGGGGAGACCATGCCCTTCCCCAGATTAGCGAACCCTTGCCACCCGCGCGCATCATGGCCCGGTGAGCTTGTGTATGAAGAGCCGCTATTTCCGGCATTTTCCAGGAAGAACAGGTACGTAGCTCTCACCTAGGATAGCTATTAATAGAGTGCTAGAGTGAGTTCAGGCAGTTTTTCAACTACGTTCGGTCGTTTCCTCGCAAGTTCTTGAAGGCAAAACGGCTTGACGCTACGTTATGGCGGGTGGTAAGTGTCCATGGACGTCCCCTCCCCCCCCCCCCCATAACGAATCCCGCCCCATCGCCTTAAGACGTCACCCCCTTTCCTCTAAAACCACCCCTCTTGATGGTCTCTTGTCACATGTTAGACCTTGGTTACAATGCGAGGATTAGCCACGCCAAAGCAATAAAATCGTATCAGCCCTGCACCTGTCGTGCACCTATGGGTGCTAAAAATGCACTGAACCCGCTGCTGATAGGTTCAGCGCACTTCGGTGAAGTGAAGATTTTTTTGTGCTGCTCGCTAAGGTTCATTTAGCTCAAACTGGTGCTTCTGCTTTCCTCAGCATCTACTTTCCTATGCACTTCAAAAATCCTGTGTTATTTATCCTTTGGTCTATTAGTAGGCAGCGGAGCGGTGCGCTTTTAAAGCCTTTCAATTTGCTGAAAGCAGCCGAAGGAAAGCAAAAAACGTGCAGTCTAGCATGAAGACTCTGAGAATTTCCCACATTTCCCACAACTGGCGAGACAGCCAAGATTTTCGAAGTCTGCAGAATAACGTCACTATGTTGTGATCTGTTCCACTAGTGTCCCTAGACGTCTCAAGTGGCCAAGATGTGGGTGTGTGACGCCTGAGAGTTCTTACTGGATTTTTTTTCCTAGCTTGTCGATCATTGTGTTATATTTACTTATTTGGCGGCTAATGCAGTGAAGTGCATATAAAATAATCATCTGTAATTTTCCCCGGAAAGCTGCTTACGAAAATAGAGTACCTCAAAAAAGTGAAAGGATACAAATTGTATTTGCAATATTTTTCTCTTTGAAGGCCTGTATGTGTGTATTTGTCTCCATTTATTTGCTTTTATGGAGCCCATTTCTCTCGTGGTCTGCGCTCTGTCAAGTTTTCTGAGCCCTCCCGCTCTCTAACCAACCAATCAGCATCGTCCAAACCGCAGGAGGCGCCACACCCCTACCTCATTCTCTGTGCTCTCGCTTTTCATGTCAGCTGTCATGCACCTCGGAAGCGAACAGTGCTCCCACCGGAGTCCAAAGAATGTCAATAAAATTTTCCCCACTAGAGTCATACAAATGGGTTATGCTAAATAGGAATATCGTATTCGTTTTGTCCCACAGTTCCACATTCCTATGATTGCAGCTGTTTATGGCAGTGTAGTATCTCTTTTGACATTTTGCGTAAGATAATTACCTAACATGACTCATGGTTATCTATCCTGTTTTCGTGCCATTGCCATTTTTGCCACAACTGTCATTTAATCTCAACTTCCTGCAGTAATTGTGTTGAAGATGTCACGTGAATAAATCCTCCCCTCAGAAAGGCGAAACTCAGCGAGATTCTGCATTTCTACTGTGAGCCTGTCATGACTTACAGAAGTGGGATTACAGTACAAAGCAATTTGTGTCTAGCATGTTGAAGAACTTCTGTATGTAGAATACTACCATAGCAATTAGAGGAGGCCCAAAATGAGAGCAGTACTCTTCAATATGGTCCATTCGACCATGGTTCTTCCTCTCAGAAGGCTCAGAATAGCATGGAGATTGGCCACACGGGTCCGCACGAGCTCTCATATAGGAACAATGGAACAATGTTCAATTTCCACCGATTTCTTGCAGCAAAACGAGCAGGCTCCATTTCTGAGGAATCTCGTCAATCGAAACTCCTTCTTTTTCACGGTTCCTGGTCGTCGAAATTCGAAAGTAGACCTCTTTCTTCTTCATCTGTAGAAATGTATCTTTTTACTTAAACTACTCGAATATTTTCCAACTTGGCTTTGCTGATTTTTCTTGAGCCAAAATTTGGTTGAGATCGCAGAATGACTGTGCTGCTTTCCAAGCTTTCCCGAAGTGGTAGAGCATGAGATGGTAAATGTAGATAAGATCTTCGATAGCACCGTTACTAAATGGATGAAGAGGATTGTTTGCATGAAAAAAACCGTTTGAGAAGCGTTAATTTTTAACTAGAAAAGGAATCACAAGAAAAGCCGCATCAAATATGCACCTACCTAGTACATCATCCGCCTAAAAAACGGCGATAGTTGACTATTTGTGCCTGTGATCTGCATTTCTCTCCTGGCTCTTCCAATACGGCACTATTTTTCCCGTTCTGTTCTCCTCAGATATCTTCACAACTACATATGTTCCCCGGCGAAGCACACTGTAGTCGTTTGCTACCACCTCCTTGGTTGCTGTGTTCGTTGGCACGGAAATTCATACACTTGCGAGTGAAAAAGTAATTCAGAAGTCATAACAAATTTGCCACCAGTATTAGGCCGCATTTTTGCAGCATACAAGAGTAGAAATAAACCAGTTGTCGGAAACTTTCCTTTCTACAATCTGGGATTTCCACTTCCTATGCCTGGAATTCTGTCGGAGTTCAGTTACTCGGAAAATGGTGAGCTTCTCGGAGGCTACAAGATGTTAAGATGTAAAACGTAGAGGGGAATCGACATTGAAGAACGGCGAGAGCTCCTCTGACGACCCACCATTTTCGTGGGTTGCTCATCAATTCCACGAGACATTCATAGATTTTGGGCGGTTGACCTTTTTTGTACCATACGGCGTCTCTGAAATTTACTCTGACAGATCCGTTTCCACATCTGTCTGCCGAGCTTCCACTGCCATGAAGCAACAATAAAAGCTTGTTCTGAAGGAGTTTTGAAACTTTTTTTTTGCCTCTCTGGATGTTTTGCTACCCTTTGAATCCTACAGAACCCTTTTCATTGTGGCACTGTTTCAAGGGTCTAGCGAGGACTTTCAATTGCAAAGAGGTTTGGGAAAATGTCGGTTTCTCAGAAAACGGCAAAACACTGGAATTGAAAGGCACGCGGCTTTACATGGTGTTTTCCCATAAGGAGGAATTTCCTTCAGCTATCTGTTTCAATTTCTTAAGGAAATACGGCTGGTTACAGTGACACATTTCAGGATCGATTTTGAGTTTTTGACATCGGAAGAAATTGCAGGCGATACTGGTCATAACGATAAGCGAATTACCTCACAAAATTGCCAAGAAACCCCTTTTAGAGCCAACTATTTTTGGAGAGTTTAAGGCGTCCGCGCCGCGACAACTACCACAAGTGGATGCTCATTCCTTGTCATTCTCTGTGTTGTGTTTTCAACAGATGTGAAATTCGTGCAGAAGAATGTGAAAACGGATGCAGCAGCAAGAAAAATCTTTGAAATGTCGCTCACTAAATGCATATACAAATTAGTTTGATTATAAGGTTGCCTAAAAAGCTGGCTTCGCCCTCGCCGGCGAAAGAATCTTGGTGGAATTTGTCCAGCAATTGTTCTGTGATGCTTCCTTTCAAAGATGGTCGTTTTCCGCTCTCTTCAGCTGTGTCTCATTAGATGTTGCACTATCAAAGTTCAGTACATGTGAGATTTCAAGCATAAGCAATTTGTGCCTCTTTTTCTTTAAGTATTTCTTTGTTCTGCAAGAATACAAATAAATTAGCTGTTGTTCTCCCAACGAACTTTCAGTGAAACAAACCCCGCTCACAAAGGGTTTTTCACAGTGGTGGTCTCTGATCCATACATGGCTCATTAGGTGGTCATATTAGAAGCCCAATCACGAGATTTCTCCAGTACTCATTTCGTTCACGTACTTTTGGAGTGCGCTCATAGAATCCATGATGGGAGCCAGAAATACATCCATCATTGCACATTTCTTTTTGTTCTCCTGTCAATTGTTCCCTTTATAGAAGTTTCTATAACAATTAGGTTTGTGTGAAAGAAATGACGCGTTTTTATGTTAATTTTATTTTTTTCCGGATTTACAATACTGCTCACGGGATGTCAAAAACCGCGCAGTCACCGTCGCTCACTGTCGCTTTGCTTAATTCCTTTAGAATTGCTTCAGTCGAAGAGAGGTGATGACCAGTCGACTCGTCTCGACGAGATCTTTCTGAAGGCCTATTCATTGTTCACATAAATGTTCTGCCTATCGATATGCTCCAAGTAATCGATATATCGATTGGTGCCGGCTTCTGTACTGGACCAATAGGAGTGGAAATAAGCGCCGTCTAGTCCCGGTAGTGCTCTTTCCAAAACAAACACTTTCGTTGTGTCATGTGAAAACTTCGATGTTAGGGGAGCCACAGATCGTATTGTGCAATGAACCGTAACTCTGGTAGACGATATTGTCTCTCTCGTTAGCAGGAACTAGTGCTTATTGCATGAGCAGATCCTTCTCCGGCCAGAACACGGATAACTGGGAAGGGAAGAGCGAAAGATTTCCGTTTTTCTGTCTTCATGCTTGGCTAATTGTTTCCTGGGAGACAAAGGGTTTCGGAGCTGGGAAAAGTGACAGAAATACGACAATTTTCCAGGAGAATGTAGTGACTACATGATTGTTTTCCAGTGAAGGTAGGGCAGAACACGTTTCTTTGGAAGTGTGTTAAACGCGTGTTGTTGCCGTATTTTTGCACCCTCCCCCCCCCTCCTAGAGTAAGATAATTGAATGTGAGAAAACCAACCAGAATTGACCTGCTATTCCCTGATGTTCATTGGCGATACATTTGGTGAGGTTCGTTTGGCAACCTCGCAGACGAGCTTGCCAACTGCCTAGGCCCGTGAAATGAAGCCCGTCAAATGTAATGTCAAACAAGAAGTAACGTAAAATGTATTGCCAAACAGACTTTGCCAAATGTATCGCCAACAAATTCTCTTGCCTCTTGTGTCGCCAAATTGGCTCTTCACTCATTCTCCCCTAAAATGTATTGCCAAGCAAAATTTTATCCAATAAGATGTATTGCCAAACACATTCTCTTGCCAAGTGTATCGCCACCAAACACCAGAGTTCGATCAACAGGAACGTCCCTAACAAGATGTAGTGCGAACAATTAAAGTTCATTTATTAATTGGTTTATTTATTTATTTATTTTCTGCACTTACAAGGTGCGCTCACAAACGGGAAACACTTACAAACTCATAACTGCATAGTACGAATAAGGATATTCTAGGAGCCATGAATGGGTAAAACAGTTTCTTTTTAATATTTAATAAAGTTGTTCTCTGAGCGCAGATGTTTTTTTAACTTCATTATGGGAAGCACGGGTAGTTTTAGACTTTTACCTGTTTTTACACATTTATTTACGCCTGATTTGCTTGTAATGCGGGAGCCTAAGCCGATGAATGCGTCCTTTCTTTTCCATGCACCGTCCATGAAAGTCACATAGGATTAATCTACATCTTTTCGGAGCACATGTGCTAGACTGTGATGGCTTTTTGATTCCGCTCAACGAGGTCGTTAAATGTTCTAAGCATTGCGTGTTCTTATTTTTACACCCATTAAACTTATCTGTAGTTCTACTACTTCTAAATTGGTCCATTACTTCTAAGTTACTCCTAAATCAGTTCATAATTCAAAGTTTTTCAGCTGCCAAGCCCGTCTAAATATAGAGCTGAAACGGACTCGCACGTTGTTCAACTACTTCCTACTTCTTACCGATTGTATAAATCATTCATAATTATACACATTTAGGTAAGATTTATGTATGTCCTTACCTAGGTCTACGTTCCACAATACATGTGTGTGTTCATTGCACCCTACAACCACTTCCCTATTCCACTTTTTTTGGTCCTATTGCTAATCCCTACACGATATCCTTGTGGGTACTGGTGGATTTACCACACTAGAATGAATAATGGCAGTCAGTTAGTTCGCCTTCACGTGAGCCATAAATTTCGCATCTATTCCTTGCTATGGTGTATGCCAAGTATGGGAATTCTTTCCACATCCCTTCGCATCTCTGGTATTCATGTCCTATATGTGTGACCCTTGGTTTCATAGTACATATTTCACGAATATGACTGTCCTACATTCAACATGGAGTATGGCACCCTGCCTCATCATCATTCGAGCAATTCATATCGATCTCGATACGTATCGATTACTGCTGGGTCGTGCGGCGACACCAGCAATGCTTCGCAAAAAATCGATGGGTATCGCGATCAGTGGACATGGAGGCTATACCCCCCATAGCGTATGGTGACACGCCAAGCCGTAGCGGAAGCTTTTTGTATGTTGGCACGTTCAAGACCCCAAGGATACGCTCACTTCGTAAAGAAGGACGAGATTTCCTTTTTCTGCACAACGGTGTCCCAACTGAATTTCTTTTCCAGCATACTGGTTTACTCTCTTTCACGTTTAACGCGGCTTCCACAGCAACCTACATCAGAAGGTTAGCAAATGTAGAAAAGCCGTTCGTTCATACAATTTCATCTCTTTGTAGATCTAGTTAATCCCTGTCTTTTTTTCACTGCAGGCGTTGGTAGCCGGAACACCGAAAGTCCCACCGTTGATTCTTCTTTCATTTTCTCTATTCACAATCATTTTGGCAAGGGCTCCTACCTTGCTTTTCCGGTCTACACGGGAAAGAAACCCTTCACTGAAATATTGACTTTAGGTGAATTTTAGGCCTCTCTGTGACGTGATAATTCTTCCTTACTCCTGCAGGAATTACCGCCGACTCCGTCTTTCCTATGGGGTTCCTACTAAGTTTCCCATCGAAAATGATCGTTTTCCGTTTCCCTTAGCTCCGCCTTGTCATATGCGGCACTTTCAGGATTCAGCCCACGATACATTCCAATAAAAGCCATCAGTCTTTCTTCGACATTTTTTTTTGCAGGGAATTGAAAAATTTACCCTCGTCGTCCACATGAACTTTCCTGTGAAACAAAGCCTATAAAAGTTATTCTCAAAGGTCTCTTATTGTAGGATGGCTCTCTCACTAAATGGTCACTGTGAAGCTAGATCACAATTATTAGATTGTGTACAAATAAGTTACGTTTTTTTACGTGTAATTTCGAAGGTTTCTAACTCAGATCGAACGAAATTTTGTTCGTTTTGCTGTATCAAACGAAATTTTGTTCGTTTACTTTATCGCTGGATAGGATCGGACCTTTTCTATTGACCACTGCTGGCCTAGCATGTGCCTGTTTCTCCTGCGTCTTGCCGATTTGATGACAATAGTTGTCCGCGTTGATCATTCCAGCCGGGTTCAGATAATCATAACGTGACATTCTCGCGGAATTCCACCCAGCATTTCCTTTCGTGCAACTTCTGCTTAGGAAAACGTTTCATCTTCGTTTGACCACTGCGGGGATGTCTGCAGTTATTGTGCAGAACCCACTTCTCATTGCAGGCCATGATCTATTCAAGGAAAAGCTCGTTCTTTTTCCACAAAAGCAGCTGCGATGAGATCTAAGCACTTGAACCTCTGTTCAGCTTTCAAATCATGGACCCATTGATCCACCTCCTTCACATTTACAAACTTTTCCAGATGCTTGATGACGGTTGAATATGACACTTGAACTGCTTTAGCTAAATAAGAACAGCTTTCCGTAGATCCAACTCCATCGGTGACTTCAGGCAGTTGTCGTCAATTTCATGGATCGGACCTCGACTTGGTTCATCTTCGAGGCTCATGTACCCTGACCAGAATTTTTGGAACCAGAGTTGAGTAGCGCAAATTGCAATGACATCTGGTACCCGTGCTTTCGCAATATTTGCATATGCCTCCACTGCCTTTCGTCCAAGTTTGAAATGAGGAAGCAGAATGATGCGAATCTGTCCTGGGAGAGCATCTCAGGCATCGGCCGGGACTTTACCAGGAATGGGGTTCGAAACAAATGAAAACTGGAGAACGAAGGATGCTTTGAAAAATATACAACAATGCATACATTGATGAACACAGGAATAATATCGATGTCCAAAAAACGCAATTTATTTGTACACAACCTAATATTTCTTAGTGGATGTTGTACCAGTGCACTTTTAAGATGTACTCATTGAAACCGTGTCGAAGATAAAAATACATTCATGACACTTTTTTGTAGTCCTACATTTCAATTCAAATGTTACTGTCACAGGAACTCTAGCAGACTTGGTATGTACCCCCTCATTTCCCCTTTATATGTACCTTTAAAAAGCCTTTCTTTCATGTAGTCAAAGAAGGAAGACCTCATATCATTCGCGCATAGTTGTACTGTGAGGCACCATTTTCTTCAAAACGTCGAAAGTTTCAGTTCGTAAGTATTATATTTATGTGTAGGCATTGTATACGTCCCCTTAATCTTAATGCGGGAACTTCTCCGTGAAGAGGTCCGCTAACACGCTCTTGCTTTTCTGTTCTCTTGCTGTTCTGATAGTTATTCTTCACCAATGTTATAATTTGAAACTAGTGAAAAAGCAAAACTAGCTTGCAAAAATGTAAAAATACTCATAGTTCGCGACCTGCAACACGTTTTTCAGGTGTTAAAAAGCTTGATCCTATAGTTGTCCTCTGGGATGATGAGAAACTCCAAAGGCATCATTATCGAGTGTGGATACCTGGCACGTAGACTGCATGTCCAGACTGCATCAGTTCCCACCAAACAGTGCCATGCGCAGACAATCCTGACGCTTTGATTGTCTGCGCATCCACACATTTTATTGATATCACAATTCTCATCCTTGATCAACGGTGTGGTGTGGCACGGCTTGTTGGTCCAGACCGCTGGGATCTGGAGTTCCTAACCGCACCGTCTAGGTTTACACCTCGTTCTACACCTCAATATTTGAAACTGTTCCAAGAGCAAAACAAATAAAAAAAACAAGATTAGTGCGCATGTCGGCCATTCAATCTACAAATTAGTTCAATTAATGCTAGAAAATGCAAGATGTGCTTCTTCGAATGATCACAAAATGCCATTTAATTGGACGTAGAAGCAATAACACTGAATGACGAAGGGGAAATCAGCTGTTACCTACGTAGGCATAAGTTGCAAATCAGTCGAAAACATGCTTTATAATTCTGTGATTATTCTGTTGCTTACTGAATTTGCGTTGCACTATTTGTTACCAGGAGGGATTAATAACAAATTTTTAAACCTTCACTGCTCGTGTTTGTTCTACCCAATAATTAACCAGGAAATATCTGAAAGGAATTATAACACCATGCGGGTCATTCTTCACTTACCTCTCAACAGCTAATTTTTAAAGGCGTTGATACGATACTGTTCGTGATTCTTCCAAAAACAAAGCTCGCGACACATTAATCCGTCGTAGAGCGCTCTTTCATAATTTTGTTGAGCAGATAGTGCAAAACATGTTCTTATTCGTATTTACGACTTTCCACGTGGTCCTAAAAATTAAATTGAGGTGAGACTCTGCGCCAGGGTAGCACGCTCCAAAAATTCAAATTAAAATTCAAATTTCATTTGTTTTACACTTGGAAAAAGTGCCACTAGGGGTGACTGCAGTTACGTAAGAGCAACACTTTTCATTCTCCATTGCTTTAGTTTACGCCACATACATATTCGTAGAATAAGAGGGGCTAAGCTGGTGAATGCTTCCTTTCTTATTCGTGCATAAGGCGAGCTTTTGCTGAAATCACATCGGATTAATCCGGATCTATCAGAGCACAAGTTCTCTTCGATACTCTGTCTGTGACGACATCTTTGAGCTCTTCTATTCCACTCTACGGGATGCTTGGCTTTCCCTGCCCATGTGTCTCCTGCACTCTGCAACTGTGAAGGTTCATCATGATTTTTCTCTTACTTCTAGATGGGTTCATTATCCTAGAGCTTTTCATCCTATCTCCTCTGACTAGCCCCTTCTGAGAAGGGTGACGAAAGGGCTTGTTTGCGTTTAATGCACTTCTTGCTACTTTGTTCATGTATTTTATTGGTCTATTATTATATATTCTGCCAGGATTTACGTCCGTACTTGCGTGCACGATCCACAATGCTGCATCCACATACGTACCAATTGCCTATTCCACATTTTTTGTCTTATTGCTGTTCCCTAGGTATTCTGGATTTGTGTGTATACGGGTACCATGCTATGCTTTTGCAATTAATGGCAGCCATCTAGCTCTTCTCCACGCAAACCATAAATTCCCAAAAAATGCATTGCTTTTTTCAAATGGGCGATCGGATGGATTTGTTTTTTTTTTTCATTCTCCTTCTTTCTCCCCACCTCCTCTCTCCTACCCTCTTCCTGCCCTGCAATGTGTTTTAGATATACAGGGTGGGCCAAAATTATAGGTACAACTTCCTGAACGAAGAAGCTATAATTTCTTTTTTTCTTCTAAGAGGGAGCGTTAACTACTCCTAAAGCAACAATAATCTACTTTGATTTCCAATATTACTCTGAAATTACAGATATAGGCTTTGATCCTTATCGAGAAGGTGTTGTTTGCGGCACGCAAGTAGTGGTCATTATCATCCCCGAGCTTTTGTGAAAATCTGCCTTATGCTCATCGAAGCCACCTCACTCAGTGAATTTTTCCTTGGTTGGATATGAACCTGTTTGGATTTGCCCGCTCCGCCAGTGGACATGCACTTTTTCGGCTCACCAAACTGAGACATTTTCGAGTCTCGAAGCCGAGTGCCTCATCGTACAATGTCGTTTTCAGAAACCACACGGGAGGGTAATTGAGAAAATCCTTTTGAGACATGAATAGAGCAGGTCTTTCTCTTTATAATAATTCAAAGCTTATATATCTTGCTTCATAATAGTTTTATGAGCTTCCAAAAATTCATTACTAGGTCGCGGCCATTTATTGTGGGACAACCTAATACTATGTGATTCCTAGCTTGGATATGATCTGGGAACCACCCAGATGAGTGATCTGGTGAGCAGAGACCGAGGGAGATGGTAGGCCACCGACTGAAATTGACGATTTGAAAACGTTTTACTAGAGAGGTCGCTAGAGACTTCCATTCTCAGAGCTTCTTGCAGGCTTACGACCAGATGACATTTGCTCTTATCTCAGAATCTCCTCACAAATTGTTGTCTCACAGATATTCTCATTGATGGCTCCCATAATGTTCGTGTCACGCGAGATTTGACGGAAACGATTCATCGGCACACGTGAACCACACCCAGTTTCGTCATTATTCTTGAGAAACGGTATCTTCCGCGGGTGCAACTATAATAGTAATTTCTATTACTGCGGCCTTGACACATTGGATCACTCTGAAGGCAAAGTTATTGCGCATTTTTGAAGTGCTACAAATCTGACGTGTCTTAACATTGTTGTGATGCTAGGTCATAGCGGTAGAACGATGGGACTAGGACTGAATTATTGTTAAAACCGACGGATGAAATGAAATGAGCAGAAAGTAGATGGTCTGGGCTATAGGGGAAGACCAAGAAATACCAGAAAGACCCTGGAGCTTGCAAATACTTGAGCGAATTCACAGCGCGCGTGCAGTACCCATAATTTTGGCCCACCCTGTATATGTGTTAATCCCTCGCTGCCGTCAGTTTCTGCATCTGCGTGTTGAGGGCATTCCCGTGAGAACTCTTTTTCAACACTTTGGTCTTAGCAAGGGTCATCCCTGTTTCTTCACTTAATTAGCTTTTGATCCCGTCTTGCTTCCTCATTTCTTGGTGTTTCCAAATTTGGAATGGTGTTAAAATCTATTTGTCTCCGCTGCAAAGCAGAGAAAGAACCTTTGCCTTTGCTATTCGCAAGATTCTTTCAGAGCAGAGAACGCAGGAAGAACTTGGGAAAATGTGGAAACGCGCAAAAAAAAAAGGGCGCGGTCGTCAATGGGTTAAACAAAGGATCACCATTTGCTCTGTATTGAATTTCTTTCCTGTTGCACATATAGGAATTCTTGATTGCTCACTGTATGGAGTTGAAAATTAGATTTCCCTGGTCATTAGAGGAGAATTTTTGTTTTCCTTGTCAGAATTTCCTATTCTTAACACCCTTTGTCTTTGCTATTCGCAACATTCTCTCCTACAATGACTGCAAAGTTCTGTGCACGTGCGCAATGCTACATCCTCTATAAAAACGTGCAATTTTCATGCAAATAAGTTTTTCAGTACGACAACCAACGTGCAATCATGGAAGGGAACTGGACAGAGGATCTCGAACGTGGTGAGTATTTCAAGTCCTTGATGGAGCACAAGGAGAAAGCAGTTCAGCATGGTGTGAATACTTACAACTCACAAGAAGCTACTGTGTTTGGCGAGAACTGGTCCCCGACATCACTAGTTGCACTCATATGTTTAGGTTGGCCTGATCCGGCTGTGCTGGAGTACTATTTTCTTAGTTCTTAATTCTTGACTGAGTCTAAGTGCTTTTTAGGGGAAAAAATCTAGTAGAACTTATCCGCTAATAGTAAGCTCACGGGCAAGATCTATCAGTATATAAAATGTATCATTTATTTTTTTGCGTCTACTCATTTATTCAACTATTCTATTTTATTTATTTACTTGTTTATCAATCATAGCGCCTTCGTACTAGTACATTTATGGTGGACAAGATAACTCTTTCATACCATGTTTTCTTATTTTTTTTGTTTGTTCATATCTGTCTTATGTATTTGCGCTATGCACTCCATTTTTTCAATATTATTCCAAGTCTAGAGTCAATCGAATGTGGAAACGGATCTTCTGCATAATGAGGATTTCAGAATCTTCAATTTTGTTGCAAGCCATTTTGCCCGTGAAGGGCACAAGTAGGGTACTGGAAGGGATGTTTGAACGCTTGCTCGTTGTGCGTTATGTCGTTATGAATCCATATGCGGAAAATGTCCCATTTGCCCATCTGCACGCGACAGTTGCAGAAAAACTAAATATAATCAACTAAAATAAACGGCATCTCTGAGAATGATAGCATTCTCCGTACTACAGTAATGCCCTCGTAAAAAGCTATACAAAAATTTTCTTGCATATGAAGCTTGCATGGAGTTTGACTACGCTGCTTAGTACGTTAGCGTGCTACTCAAAGCGTCACGGGATCTACTTTAAGCTCTGAAACGTCCGCTTGAAAAAAAAAACTTATAAGATCCCACTATATTATAGATATCAGAGGACAGCAAAATCATAGGTATCAGGCTACTCATGGTTAGTGTGGAAGATTCAAAAATTGGCGGAGATTTCCTAAGGAAAACATCCGTGGAGTTTATCACACATGCGTGAAAAATTCAGAGACTGGTGGACATTTCCAAAGCAAAATATCCGTGGGGGTTATTGAATTTCACAGCACATTTGGTGACCTAGGCCTAATTTAGATGAGCGATTCCGCTGGGAATGTATAACCGACGGAAATCACCATCCCCAGTATCGTTACCTACCGCTTCCTACCGTCTGACACCACAAGTACCTAGATGTATCGTTGAGATTAGCCATGGTAAACGTGTTGATCCAAAAAAAAATGGAATTTATCGTTTTCCTTTGCCTCGATGCCTCATTAATTTAACCCTGGGTAAACGTGATGACACTTATGTTGACGGTGCGTGAATTGTGTGCAGTTAATACGTTCACCCCTGTTAATATCAATGATGCAGTTAATATCAATTATGCATGCCGCTCCTGGCACTCATCAACAAGTTTAGCCTTGTGTGAAGTTGTCGATCGTACTCGTGGGTATGAAGTTACCACATCCGGTCAGTGATGCATCTGGGCCAAGACGTTCACAAGCAAGGAAAAACTTTCAAGTCCTGATTTTGGGCAGGTGAATAGACAATCATTTGCCTACTTGGTGTTGTGCCTTCCTCTCCTCACGGGTTGTTTAGTCTGTTAGTTCAGAGAGGAATGATGGCGTGATTTTGTGTGCAGTTACTACCGCATTGGTACTATCGATGAGACGACCCGGCAGAACGCATCCAGAAGGGGATTTCAGTTGGTGGCAGTGGCGAAACTTCAAAATGGAGGGAATTACACCACACACATATCAAAAATCATAGAATAGGTGTAAATATTAGATAAGCTGGCCAACACCGTGCTGAAGTCGTAATTGCGGCCAAAGCCAATCCATCGGCCTACTCTGATCGAATGGACTGTGCGTTAGCAGACTAACTTGCTACTAGATCAATGTGATAGATGATAATGGTATTTATACAATACTTTCAGTTCAAAATGACTCCAGTAAATTTGTAGAGAAATGACACAGCGATTCTTCGCGCATTTCATCCTCGTCGGGTGGGTAGGGGCTCAGTGTTCTACACTTCTACTTGACTGTTTCTACACGACGCTCTGCTGTAAGAGAACATCATTTTTCTCGTAATTTCCTGAGTTCTGGCTGCTCATTCTGGGATAACGGTCCTTCCTTGTTCTCTACTTGCCGTGGCCCAGTCCTGATTACTTGTATTAGCTCAGGGGTTCGACCAAGGCTACATTTTCAGTCCTGTCCAGCGAGACTCCGAGAAGAGAATGCTGATGCTTGCCTAAAGCTTCCTCTCACTTAGTTTTTGTCAGAATTTAAAGGAGGCCTTTGATTGCTTAAGTTTCCGTCACTTCTCGACGAGGGAGACCTCCGCGGTTTCCACGGATTTGAAAGTCTGCGTTGAGATTATCTGAACTTATCATACGTTACAAATTACTGGCAGGGTCCTTAAAGCCTTTCTATCCAACACTTGCCACATTGTGCCTCTGGCTGTCTGCAAAGGGCTTCATTCATTGTAAATCCTCCTCTCCGTGGAACACGGCTGCAGCACTCGTGCTGCTGAGGAGTTCGAACGGCTCAACAAGGATCTCCGACATAACGTCAGTCGAGAGGGCGCCTGGCTTACTCGGACAACGAGCGCATCAGCCTAGCGATTGCACTTTGGAGGCGGTCTTCTCCGAGATCTCCGCGGCTCTCGGGATACGCTCCGAAATTTTCCTTGCCCATCTCGCCTTCTTCTTTCTCGCCATGGAACTTACTGACCGATGTGAGTTTTTCGAGATGTTTTCGTCTAAGTGTCGGAAAGAGAACTTGTTGAAGATTGGAACTACGAAGTTCTGTTTGGAGTTGAAGGCGCTGGTTCATCATCGAACATCTGCGGAGTGTGTTGTGAGTGTTACGTAAGCTTATGATTTAGACAGGTAGCGCATCTGCTGGGGTTAATCGCTTGGTCCAAAGGATAAGGATAGGTGAGTCCTGAGCGCAGAAGGGACTTTCTTCTGCCGGTCTCTGCTTTCCTGTAGGGACAGCAGCAGAGCTGTGATTCACGGTGCACTATCCAAACACACCAGTGATGGTTAGTGTTATTGGTAATGGTGTACAGGATGACCAGAAAATTTTTGACCGAAGGACTTGACCGTGCAAGTGCTGTGGAAAAAAATTATGGAGAAAGCGATGGCGACCAAATCATACGATTATAAGAGGATAACCAACAGTGCCACATGTAACGAGGTTCTTTTTCGATCTGCAAAGTCCTTTCTCTGCTGATACATAAGAACCGGAAACATCCCCTAGCGGAGTTGCCTACGGACATCAGCACGTCATCACCACATTCCGCGAAAGTTTTCTGAGTTTTTGTATGGGAAGATCTGCTGAAGAGTAAACCAGTTGCAGAGTACAGTGCGCATCAAAACTATGTATCCTCCCCAAAACTGTTGGTAGCAAAATTCCGAAGAGTCCATTCAAGACGGGACCAGTTCGATTTGCTTCAGGGAGTATGATTACCTTTTACTGAAAAATACTTATCTGGTCATTCATCTTTTCTAACAAGAAAGATGCTAGCTATCACATTTTGTTTGTATCAAAACTATGCATCCACTTCGAAGTAGATCATTATTGTTAATCTCAATGCCAGTATAAAAGGCTGGAATTTTTGCAAATCTCATTTCTTGCCCTGTCTTAATATGCATCTTTGTGGCGTCCTTCCTACTTCTGCTGAACAGCCCAGATTGAAGCCCTGCACGTCGCAGGATTATCCAACTGAGCAAATGGGGCTCAGTTGGGTCGTTCTCATGGATGTGTGAACAGGTACTTGAGGGACCCATCTGCATACAACAAGAAGCGGTCGTCCAAAACTGCGAATAACCAATGATAGCAGAAGAATAGGGAGACTCGCATCGAACTTCACGTCGAGCATTGCCCAATTGGGTTTAAATGTATCGAGAATGACTATATGGATATCGGTGCAAAGGAACACCAACATCACAAGAGGACTCAAACGGAATATCCCCAGTGCAAAGAAGCACGCCTTCCCAATTTATTGGGATCCAAATCAATCAAGCAGCTTCTGAATTCTAGGTGATCTTCGATGACGAAAAAAGTTCAATTTGGATGGGCCGGATGGGTATCGTCATTATTAGAGGGACCTGAGAAAGGAACTAATCATGTTCTCAAGACGCAACTTCGGCGACGATTCGCTCATGACTTGGGCCGCGTTCGTGAGCTCAAAAACTAGAGTTGGCGTTTGTTTCAAACAGAATGGACTCATCCGAATATCAAGAAGTTCTGAGAGCACGCCTCAGAGGTGCGCGGCTCTGTTCTCTCGTGTTCCACCAAGACAATGCTGCCATTCACGTGTCTCATTCTACAATAAGCTGGCTTCAGGAGCACGTGATACAAGCAATGGACTGGTCCGCGTGTTCGCCAGACTGCAACCCAGTTGAGAACATGTGGAACATAATTGTACGCCAAGTTTACCGAGACAACAGTCAGTACAATACGTCGAGAGCTTGAAAACGGCGAAACTAGAAGCATGGGACCAGCATGGGCAGTTTCGCCGTTTTCAAGCTCTCGACGTACAGATTAACGACGCCACCATAGTGAAACTCGTGAGAAGTATGCCACATATGATTTTTGAGATCATCAGGAACAATGGTGAACCGACCGACTATTAATTGTTGAATTATAATGGTAAATCTGTCCAGCAGTCGCAAGTGGATAGACAGTTTTGACACAAACAAAAAATTTTCACAAATTCTAGGCCAAACGATCGAATATACTGGGAAACAGGAATACAAAGTTAATGCATATCAAGAATCCTATGTAGAAGGTTTCTCCTTTTAAGAACCAAAATGAGCCAAGATGTTGACCGACAGCGGGTGGATACATAGTTTTGATACGCACTGTAATAGAATGTCTAGAATTTCTGATGATGCTCACTGTTGCAGTCAGATTATGATGAAGAGAAGAGCAATCCCAACAGAACATCATTCTCGCGCGTTTATGGGATAAGAGTGAAGTTCCGAGGTAGGACTCATGTCATGACGGCTGCAGGGGATTAGATGCTAACAAAGTTTCTAGAATTATACTGGATCGGTACGGTGAAGGTTCTATCAGGATGACTCGTTGCGTACGTCAGAGAACAACGTAGCTTCAAAGCTGGATGAGAGCCCACCTCACCCACTTCGTCTTCACCCCTCTTACAACCTAGATTTAATCCCCTTGACCATGCATTCCGATGTTTCTGAAAGAAAATGTCTTGTCGGGAATTACCATGACGTCTGCCTCCTTGTGGACTTCCTCTGAACGGGAATGATGGAAACGTATTTGAAATCAGCGTCCTGAGCTGCACAAGGCCTGCACCTCGTCATACTGCCGAGGTATGCCTCCCTTGTCAGCATGGTTCAAAACCATCGAGGTCAAATTCTGAGGTCCTGGGATAACCTGTGATATAAATGCCTTCTAATCCATGTATGCACATGCATACACCTCGTATTGGATTAGTAGCTGAATTTCTCGCACTTCGCCCATGAATGAACTCTGTGATGTAAAGCAAAACCAAAAATGCTGTGAATATTAGATGTATTAGGCCAGCGGTACCCATAGCACCCATTACAGGATAATACAACTCAGGTGGTCAGCAAAACTGCTGAACAAGACTTATCACGCCCTTTCCGAGAAATTTCGCACACACCTGATAGTTTTCCGCTGTTATAAGCTGTCCAGAAAGCATATTTGTTTATTTACTTATTCAAGAGGGCGTAAACAAAGCGTTCACGCGGCAAAGACATTCTAAACGACTTCAATAATACAGTGCGTTTCAAAAATATAAGACCACCCCAAAATTCGTCTTTTTTGCGCTTCTTAATGGTTTGCTGGCTCTCTGACTGCTACCATCGGATT
>KN728645.1:0-17394 GCA_000816745.1 Ancylostoma duodenale
TGAAACGAACTGAACTGAAGCGTGGGCATTGTGAAGATCGGATGTAAGAAAGTTGGAAGTAACACAAAGGAAGATGGAGAGACGGATTCTACGACTGACGATACTGGACCGATGGAGCAGTGAAAGAATGAGAGCACTAACAAAGCTCAACGATTGGGCGAAAGAGGCCACTAAGAAGAAACTACCATGGGCTGGAAAGATTCGAGAAATGGATGATAACGAGTGGGCAAAACTGGCAACTACATGGATACCATACGACCACGTAAACCGAGGACGAAGAGGACAGCCTTGCATTCGATGGCGCGACGAATTATCAAACAAGATCGGACGAAACTGGTGGAGCATGCCGGAAGAAGAATTTGATAAGGCTATGATACGGCATTCGAATATGAATTGATACCGTAATAAACTCTGTAACTCTGTAACTCTGTCAAACAAATAAGGAAATCAATCGGTTTGTCTGCGAACGTACTAGAAAGAAATTAAGCTGGCAAACCTAAGCCACCTGGAACCCGAAGATTCTACATGGCAAAGTGGAAATGGTCAGAACATATTTCATGGGTAAAGCAATAACGGAACAAGGCTGCAATACAGCCTGGTTCATCTCAGATTACACGTCTAATGCTGTGTCGTGGATAGCAGGCGTAAGCCATGAAAGCACTCCAATGAATACGTGAACAAGTATGTAGCTGTCAGCAATTCGGCATTGTCCGCGACTAGCTTCGACATTCGAGTACACACTTCCCTCACAAGCAGATTTCCGGAGGAAATCCACTTCGGAAGCGTTCTGACCTCGACCTCACAGGACTACCCCAGTGATTTGTTGGAAACGGACGGATTTCGATGATGGTGCAGGAAGGAAAGGGTGGGGGTTGTAGAGCCAGAGTTTCATGATGAAGACATTTTCCTTGAGTAGCTAGGCTGATTTCTTCAAGGAACTCTCTCTCAAACACATTGTCATTAGTACACGACTTTCCATTTCCAAGGAAATTTGCCACATATGGCCTGTGGCAGAGGCAAATGGGACAAATGGGTGTGTGAGGTGGGTGTGGACGGGGGGAGGGTGATGAGACAATCGTGGATAGTCAGAGTTTCAACTCTGGGGTTGACAAGAATTAGTCCTAAATTGAAACGCAAAACATCAAAGTTGGTCCACGATTCAAATTATCACGTGTAGTTAGTTTGAAAAGTATTAGTGGCATGAAATCAAAAGTAAACTGATGTAAAAATTCATCCATTCAAGAGATAGAGTATGAAAACCTCACCTACTCCATCATGATGGATGGGGAAAAGGGTGGGGATGCATCCATCATCAAACTGACTGAAAAAAAATTGACTACATAACTAGCAAGTACATAAATAAGTAAATAAACAAATAGGTAAATAAATAAATGATTTTGTCACCGGAGCCAGGGAGACGTAGGACAATGCAGCGTTCGGAACAGGAAACAGTATCAAAACCCTAAGGCGGAAGACGAAAATTGAGAAGACACCAAAGAAAAGAAATCTTCAGAAGCTCGAACACGAGAGATGCACGAACATGCGTTGTCGTCAAGGGGTTATGATAGAATTTAAAAAAATGGGAGGGGATGGTCAGGGAGCAAGTAAGAATTGATAGAGTACCTGTGCAAGGAGATGAGAGAGGAGTTCACAATCAGGGTACTCTCTTGCGATCTACTTATGAACAGAAATCTGCAGCTATTGATATTAAATTGTAGAAAGTATATGGACTGAAAGTGTCAGTAATTCCTGTTTTTTTTTAACCTGATCCTAGGAACAAATTGTCATAGCATTTGAAAAACAAAAAAAAACATTTACAAGTCTCGATGTGGCGCATTCCATTGCCTCGAGGCCCCACTATTTTACAGTTTGTTCGACTTCTGGATACTCTGCGATGCCTAACGTAGACCACTGCAGTCACGTCACATGATCCAAGGAAAAACTTCAAAGCCAGAACAACTCCATCTCATAGGCATGACCCCAGTTTGCCCTTGATCGAGGAGCTGGGCTTCTGAGCAACGGTGCACTGCATTTCGTAGAGGAAGAGCTATGCATAACAAAAACTGAATGCTTCCGAACTATTTTCGTGCTCCGAGTGCTTTCATGTCGGAGCGCTATTGTGGATCCTCATGATACTTAACTATTCGACTGATGATGAACCCGGGGACATTCACAACGCACATGTGCAGTAGCGGTCAAAAGGTTATGATCAGCGTCGTTTCGACAAGAGAATCTTTAGCCACACCACTGGAGTGAACTATCCAGTGAAATTTGGGTATTTATTGAAGCTCTATAGATAGTTGCTCACAGCAGCTTACCTGGACAGAAACTCAAATCTGGTGGCTTCATTAAGCCTGAACAGCACTTTCCTCTACTTCCATGGATTTTGTTCAATATCTTCACTACCACCTTCCGAGAAAAATGAAGGGTTGATACAAATTAGGCACATAGTTGGCTTTTTTTTCAGTCAGGTGTCATTGCTGCACTTTCCTTTGCTGCTCAAATGCGAGAATCAAAGTAAATGATCGACTCCACCAAAAATCTGTTTTATTGTATCTGAAGAATATTGACAGCGTTACAGTTCCTATTTCAATGTCAGAGTAGTTGTTAGTGCAGTCACCACCGTGGAATCTGGAAATTTCCGCGAGATTTGTGGGATTTCTTAATATTAACTCCAGAACAACTTTTGTTAAGAAAGAAGAGAAGACAATCCAAGTGAGCAGCAGGAGCTGGTTGAGGACGCTCCCGTAAGTAAGCTGCAATCTATGTTTTCTCGCAGAAAAAGAAACAAAGGGTCTTCCACTTTCGTGCCAAGACCAACGGATGAAGTCCCCGAAGCCAAACGAATGGGTTGAATTTGAAAGAGAACTCTTTGGATCGTTCTTTAGGGTATGCCAGGATTCGGAAAAGACCTTTACCGGTGATGAAGGAAGAGCACAAGAAAAGCGTGGTCATGGAGATATTTGGGTGATTTGTATAAGAGGATAATGATGTTCATCATGAGATTTATTACCGAGCGATGACTAACCTTCACCACATCTGACTCAATCTCAATCATCTTGGTTTTAAACCGAATGGAGAAGATTTCTAAAACCGAATGGAGAAGAAGGGTGATGGTGTTTGTGCTCTACTGCACGCTAGCTTGCTGTATGAGAACAACCACTGCGCCGAAAAATTTGTTGCAGGAGTAATATGTCTTGATTTGTTTCTATATTCTGGCGAACCTCATCGATTCGCTTTGGACTACCGTCTATCTGAGCATTCGTTCCACCATGATGAAAATCTTACATCTCACCGATCAGACACTGCTTCCTCTTCAGCTAACATCATATTTCGGATGACTTCAACGTACTCGAGTGACATGTTAAGGCGCGCTCGCTCGGCTTACCCATCCATTTCTAGTAATATGAGCAAGAACGTGTCTCTTAAAATGGTTATCACGTTGCCGTCGCGGGGCCCTGTTGTTCTTGAGATAATCCTAACCACCGATGATGGGATTTCCGAGATTGCCACATGTGTCTCACTGGGGAACTCTGTCCACAACAAACCTTATCCAAATCACAGACCAGGTCAGCGGACATGTCATCAAAAAAAGCTGAACTCGCTGTCATTGATTCCTAGCAAACGTTTAGTAATTTCTTTCCTATCTATCATGTTAAAGACAAATTTTCATTTATTACCTGATTGAGAAATTTGGTCTAACGAGAGACGGGAAGATGGAGATTAACACCTATTTCCCCACTCATATCCAAAACCTTCGTAATGAAAAGTGTACGCTTTGCGACGGCACAAGAAGGTTTAATGAGAGAAATCCGGTCCTGACCGGATTTCAAATATACGGTCAACTCGTGAGCAACGCGGTTATGTAAGTCACCACCTGACTTGACTTGTGTACTACAGGCCAGTCCGGGTTTTGCTTGTCAACGAGTGACCTCCCTTCCACCCTACCCACACTTTTGTTTACAGGACCCTTGTAGACAGGAGCTCAATCTCTTATCTGCACTGCCAGGGAGTACCGTCTTCCAGAACTTGGGGAGGCCATACAGAATGCATTGTCGAGCCACAGAGCAGAGACCACTATTTCGTCGTAAATGAGGCATTTACAATAGTTACTTGATTGGTGGAGCTCTTGTACACTCAGCGAGATCCCAATTTGTAAAGCCAGAAACCTGTTCTTGAATCACTATTCGGCCCAAAATCGCTACAAATCTATACCAGCTGCGGTAGCAGCATCCAACGTTTTTCTTGACAAACAACAAGGCCCCGATAAAGACATAGAAAAATCCCTTTTGGATTCCACATCAAGGTGTAAAATCTCCACCAAACACAGAGCAAAAATAACACCTCAAGATTACGGTCTCATCATTTTCAAAGGTTTCACTTCTTCTGATGTATCTGTTTCCTGGATGATGTCAACGTTCAAGGATCATCTATTTCTGTTTCTGTAAAAAGGTCCAAAGCAGACCAAACCAGCAAAGGTGAAGGAGTAACGTTTCGCCCGGATACGTCTTCAATAGAGTATCAGCTCATTCTCAAGCAAATGCAATCACTAAGCCATACAAATAACTTTCTTTTTCCATCTCAATCTACAAATTTGCCTCTAGCTCTTCCTACCATTACTGACAGACTTCACAATTTGTTCTGTTTAGCGGGCTTGGAGCAAAAAGGCTATACGTCCCATAGCTTTAGAGGGCCCTTGAGCAAGGTATCGACGGTAACAGGGTTATGGCTATGGGTAGATGGAGACCTTCTAAGGCTTTTCAGGTTTACGTACATCCTGCTCCTATACTCATTTCTATTCCTTTTCCTCAGAGCTCTAATATACCCGAAAGCGATGAATAACTTTCCTCGAATTATGTGTAACTCGTCTATCCTAACTATTCTGCCGTATGTGCTGTTCTTATTACAAGTACTCGTTGTATCATGATCTCTCATATCATGCCATCGTCAGTACCCCGCTAATCTACTGTAAATGCTACATGAGTATAGCAGTTGTTTAGATACTCGTTCCAATATATACTGTCTCTCTTATATGGTTTTTACTGGTTTTACTGAAGATTATTTCACTCGTTGGAAGAAGCAATAAGACTACGACAGCTGTCGAAAAGCGGATTTATACCGTAGAACGCAGTGCAAAGGTATAAGTGCAGATTTTTTCACCTAACTGATAATTCTGCCTATAAATGAGTGTGCAAAAGCTTGAACTTTTATATTAAAGTCTTTCCTGGATAAAAGGAGAAAAACTGACGTCGTCTAGGCAATATGCAGTAATTTTCTTTTATGTTAAACAACAAGCCAAAACGCCTATTTCCAGCGCTCGGTCTTGGATACTTGGTCATCTTCACATTTAGGCTGGCTAAACTCGAGGGAAAAATCCCGAGCCATATGGCCCCTTTGCGAATAACAGTGATTTTCTGCTAAATTACTCTACTATATTCTTGCTGCGAAAAGGCCCAGGGAAGAATTTCGTTGCCGCTTCGAATGAAAGATTGGTGAGAGTCTGTTGTTTAGCGGATGGACATAAAACAGTTTCATACGAGCTTCTACAAGCTGTTTTGCTTTATACTGCACTTGCCTACTATTTAGCTTAGGTGCAGCGCAAATGGTGTGTTAGATGTGCTTCCAAAAAGACCTTGATTTTCCAGAAGCGGATCCATGAAATAATGAAACACTTCCTTTTCAAAGACAGTGATTGTTGAGAGATTCCGTTGGATGCGCTCATTTTTCAAGATGAGGTCTGTTTTTATTTGAGCGGAAAAAAGCCCCTTTCAAACCTCGCTTCATTGGAAAAGAACACATCTATGTCCTTGCTTCTTTGCAAATCGGCGCATGTGTTATGCGAAAACCCAATAGAAGTAAGGTAGATTTCTCCGGGACGCGCATAGCGCAGGGATAAGAGGCCCTCTGTTCGCTTTCTCGGTCTGTCGTTCGATTCCTCTTCACGCCCACCAAGCATCCATCCATGCGGAGTCGGTAAGTTGGTAGCAGAGGGTTTGGGAGGATGAAGCGCGGAAGCGCTGACTTGGTACATTCGATCCCCCCCCCATACACACACCTCCCCCCCCCCTTCCCGCAAGTCGTTGTGTAGGGCACGTGTTCATTCAATGCTCGAGTGCGTTGCGCATCGCATGAAACGGCATTGATTAACCCCGAACATTTCATCCGTCTTTTCAGGGTTCTTCTAATTCTAAACTGAATTACTACCCTTTCTGTAGAATCACTGCCACTCTCCCCTTTTCTTTTTTTTCCTTATCGAAACAACAACCTTTGTACTCTTTGCAGATCGAACAGGAACGAGTTTTGTTAGCATTCCTTGCAGATTAAATTAGTCATGTACTTCTGGAGATAATAAACTGGGGCTCTAATGCATGGGAATTAATCATCGACCAGGTGTACTCCAAGAAATCATAAACTGTTGCTATTACGCATGTGTCTCGGTTGTGGATAATTTAACGCTAATACTCTTATGGTTTAGAACATGAATAATACAGTTAGCATCGACAGCTGGTTTTCATGTGATTTTTTAAAGGTCAAGACCTTTTCATAGAGCTGTGTGTTAAGAGCTGACAACACACATATCTAGTTGCTGCACTGGTTTCACGGCTGTCGTTAGCACCTCAACATATTCCGTAACTAATTTTACGGTACATCTTTCGAAAGACGAGCTGAAGAAGACCGCCAATCCAATGGCAGGAATTTTCACGAAGTCTTCCAAAGAGAGATACGATGAGCACATATGATTTGGTGACACTGGGTCAACATTTGTCTTACGTTGTGTTTGGCTCCTTAGCGGTCTGAAGCTAATCTGTGGGTACTAAGAAAGTACCTTTTGTGCGAAACAAGCCACGCACAGTGTTAGTTAATCACCCTTGCATCACAGAACACTGCTCGTTTGGTCTGCCGCGCCGCACCAGCTACGCGGACCATCTGGGTGCTGTGGTTGTAGGACGTCGTCGATATTTCCTTATATCCTTATGTCTTCTTCACCCATGCATTTCGGAATGAGGACAAACACAAGAAGTGGTGTGTTGCAAAACGCGGCCCGACAACAAGAGCGCCCAGTTGGTCCGCTGCTCTATGAAGGCAGTGCGGTGCGACATACCAGACAGGTGGTATTCTGACGTGCAAGAGTGATTGGCCGGCAGTGTAGTTCGTGCAATTAGAAGTTGCAGGTTGCTCATCTTCAGTTTCTATCCCTTGTACGGATGACAGTTTTAGCACCGCTGCTGTTCCATTTTGGGACCTGTTTTGGACCCATTTTTGTATGGTGATTTTTTTGTAGTTCGCTTAGATGGAGATTATATTTTATTAATAAAAATTGTGTTGCCCTTCAGCTGAGTCCCGCGTCGCAAACGAAATTATCGATCCACCTCTCGTGCTACAAATCGTACGTTTCTCACTAATGAATTAAGGAGCAAGGGAGTGATGCAATTACTGTCGGAGTTGCATCTTTCTTTAACAGTGTTTCCCATAATTTAATTTGTCATTTCAGTACTCTTTAACTAATTTTCTCCAATGGTGTTTGCACCAACCTCTGCACAGGTATGTTATTAACGGACTTCTTCGCTTGCTTGAACAAGTTCCGTTCAAAGAATCCCACTAGTTATTACTCTCTCCGCACGAAGTTTGGATTGTTCAGCGTTTCTCGTCGCGTTCTTCGATGTGGTTCATTCCTCGAGTTTTCATTTAGTCAAATCCCGGTGTCCATATTTGGATTAAAGGAACCTGTGCAATACAGGGCTTGCTCTACTATCTTCAATACGATGACGTATCTCGAGTGTGAATATCTGAATGACGCTAGGCTTGTGGGACACTGCAGTTGAATATGATCAAGGATCAGGTCAGCTTACCCATGAAGTGATTGTTGACCTACGTTTTCTCCTAAAGTATAGTGTACTAACCCGTTAGTTCAAACACCACTTAATGTGTTGCTTTTTGACGGCACACTCACTAAGCATCAGCGAAATCGATCGATAGGCGTAGACATATTCTGATTTACAGCGTTTTATCAAGGCCGGTTATGGATACAACACAATAAAAATCGTATTTACTAGCTACATCAACCCGAACCAAGAACTCTTCCTTATTCGACACCTTGTGGCAGTAGTAGCCACCGTTGCGGTGCTATGTCTGGCAATGGTAAAAATCCTCCTGACTTCCTGACGTATCTTCGAGTGAAAAAGAAACATCACACATGGATTCGTCATTGTGTTTAACGTCGAAAATATTGCTGTCAAATAGAAGGAGACGTGGTGTCCACACGTCACTGCTGGCAGGAAATAAAAACACGAACTTCCGATGAATTGTGCCATACAAATCAGTGAGAAATGCACCACCTGCAAATATTCTATTACATGATGAGATTAGTTCTGCAACAAAACACGATGATGGTACAGGTGTTTACAGCAGGCAGCTAGACCATTTATTCGAAACATGTACGAGCAGCGACTGACCTTGTTCAACACGAAGTAATACTTCTCGCCATGAGATCACCTTTGTGTCAACTTTTAAAGATTCACTTATAAGAGTAAGGTCTGGACGAAATTACTTATTTTCATTTCACATTTCAAGACCGTGCGCAAGAGCTATCATTGAATGGGCAGCACATAAATTTTGAAGAGCTAGAGTGGACTGCTGGATATAAGATCACAAACCCACATACGGACCCAAAATTTTCTGGTTGATGTTGAATTGCTGCGAAAAGCTTTGTATCACAAGCACTGGTGATCTAGGGTGTGAGTCGGTGAAGCTGCGAGCAAAGTTGCAACTTTTGCTAACCTCAAAACCATCGACTTTTTCGGATAGTTTTTTCTTTCGAAGCGAAAGAGTCAAAACGGTCTATGAGGATTTCATACGTAGACACTAGCGCCATGTCATCACATTCCACCAAAATTTTCTGCGACAGGATCTGCTAGGAAAAATATGAAATATACTGGCAAAGTAAATGTCTTGAGATGAGGAACACGAGATATCTTTCATTCAATGCACAATAAGTGCTCCATAACATATTGAAATAGATTTGAGCCAAACATTCAAAAGGTGAAGCAAAGAAACTCAAGGAGACCAATGCGCAAAAAAGAAGTATTATAGTTAAAGATACGAATACTGAAAGTAAACAGCGAAAATAACAAAACAACATGCCGCGACTCTCACTTTCATGATGGAACCAGTAAACGTGAGACCACACATGGGGAGATTAGGCGAAAGGTGTCTCAGAATATCGTCTAGCCAATATCGTCTAGCCTATCTATATCGGCACCCATTTCAGTAACCGCTAACCGAGATGGTTGGCGCTAGGGGAATGCCACCTCATATGCGGTTAGAATATGCAGACCAGCAACGAGTTTTCGGATGTTAGGTATTCCCACGCCCTAACAATACGCAACCACAACTACCTGAGTAAATTAGGAGAAAAATGTTCAGAAAATAAGGATAGCCAGCAGTAGAAAAAACAAAAAAGGAACAGAATGCAAAACACCCGAGAATTTGTGAAGAGAAAATTAGCATTTAAAAAGGCCAATGTGTTTTCCTACTTGTATTAACGACGCATGATATTGTACCAGTTAATAACCGCCGAATTTAGTCACCAATGTGTATGCATCATTCTCCCGGAAATTGCACACTAGCCAGATTAACTTGGCTTGCCTTCTAATTGCATACCTTAAGTACCGGTACATCACTCTTGCATCACAAAAAAGCGCCCATGCACTCTACCACACCGCACCACTTATGCGCCGCAGCAGATCATGTTGGATCATGGTTGTAGGACGTTAAAGGTATTGATGTTTTGCTTATGCTTACGCTGACAAACAGCGGAGAACGTTAGCAAATATCGATACCAGCGACATCCAACAACCAGAACGCTCAGCTGATCTGGCGGGCCGTGTAGCTGCTGCAGCGCACGGCGGTATCCTGTGATGCAGTAATGCTCGACTGGTACTAAAAACCTGAAAATGTCACTGAAACGAACCAATTTTACTTCACGTTGCTTGATCAGTGGTGTGTTTACTAAGGACACCCTTGTCCTCATCTTCAATATCAGCAGGAAAATAGCCGAATACACTACAAAGTTCAGGCCAGAGAATGAGAAGGCGAAGATGGGCAGAAGAGGACCATATATGGTACAGTCACTGAAAATGGCAAAGATAAATATGGAATTAATGTCATATGTTACATGGTCACTGGTGGGAAAATTTAAAAAAAATACTTTCTTACCACTTCATATCTATGAATTGCAGAATCAACATACATATTATTCGCATCACATCGCTCATTGCTACTGAGTCATTATTCATTGAGTAATTATGAGATCACTACCTGCAGCCGTACGTGAAGCTCAACGTGTACGGGTTGACACGTTTATGGCATCCAAGAACGTTCATATGTAGAGTAATAATCAGCGATAGTATGCAAGGAAATGTAGTCAGAAAATACCGTACAATCTCACTATGTGTCAGTAACTTGTGTACCTAAAACGTGAACCTATTCACGAAACGCTATGAAGGTAGCTATAATATCTCTGGGTAATTTCACAATATTCACTCCTACCATGATACAAACAATTTGATCTTCAAGAGTTCTTAGCAAAGTCAGTTAAAGGATGAGCATCCGTGTTCCCTGACAGAAATTGGAGCTTTCGCAACTTACTCTTGCGATAAAGCTCATGGATTTCACGGTAGATAGCAGTACACAGGAGGCGAACCTTTTCTGTTTCGCATTTCGCACCTTCCAAGAAAGGAAAAATCTGTTTGACCCTCATTCCTGCTTAGTTATTGAACCAAATAAGATGCGAAATAATTAGAACTGCAAATGAGAGACTGGATTCGCTCAGCATACTTTTTTCCAGTGATACTGGGGCGATTAAGTTCACGACAAAAATCGTCATTCACTCCCGACATTATTGGAAAACGTCATAGTGATAGGCACTCTCGTTAAATTGTTTGTGTCCCTGCTACTTTTGATTTCCTAGAAAACTCCCTGCAATCTCCTTCGTCATATATTGAATTGAGTTGTTTGCACTCTACATACAAGTACAGCTGGAACGTAATGCAAATGAAGAGTGCTTTTCTCAGAGAGTCATTTAGAACACACCTTATTACCTTCGTCTATAAAATATGTTCCCGGACGCAGTTTGGGTGAAAAACTCACCGATGGAAGAAAAAACGTCACAAAGCGATCGACAGCCATGGTGGCTGTTGTGAACATGATCATGAAGTAACCAATAGTGTTTGGAGTAGATAGAATAAGATTGTAAGGATCCACTAATTTGGTGCTCCCCAATATAGTCGGCAACAGCAGCCAGCAGTTAGGCAGCAGGTAGATAACACTGGCGACTATAAGGCTTACCATGTGTGGTTGCACGGATTCATCGACTAGATTTTTTCGAAATATGACGGCGGCAAGAATAAGGTTAAGAAGAAGTGATATAACAGTAATAGCCAGCATTATGACTCCAAAAAGCACTCTCTCCCACACGGGGATAGTGGTCGGGAACACTGCTCGAAAACATAGTAGGAGTTCATCCATTTTTGGAAAGTACGGGAAATCTGGAACGTTTCTTCTTCAAAAACTCGCGCTTGTGAATGCAAACGACAAAATCTTAAGAAGAAGACTGCAAATGGCAATCACAGAAGTGTCCATAAGGTAATAGAAAAAAAGAAGGGGAAATTCGCACTTTGAATCAATTAGAAATGTAGAGGAAAAATTATTAAAAAGGCATCTATGGCACACTACATTGACAACTTTCTAGCACTCAATCTTATTATTAGAGGCACCTCTCATTTCTAAAGGTAGTCGCTCACCGTGTCACCGGCCGCTGTGCAATCACAACAGTAAGTTGAACACAGGGAATAGCCGTCTACTGCAAAGTTACTGCCGTGGACACATCTGCCGACCTGGACAAACGGGTTTCGTAGCGCCAGCTAATGCTGTTGACTGGGCGACCGCGTGTAGTTTAGCGCAGTTGCTGAAGTGAAGTGCGTACCACTGGGCAGGATTTCGTGCCGGGACTTATCACGGAACGTTCGTCCGCGCTTTGGGCGCACAGGGGGCACTGCCACCATTTCCGTGTTTCCCGCTTGTTTTACGCTACTTCATCATTGTCGATGGATTCAGTATCCCTAAAATTCCAGATATACTGCGAAATCTCCGACACAGAAATTTCCGTTAGTTCTGCCTTTAAAAGCAGCAACGCGAAAATATTCGAGTTCGAGGTTTCTTCTGCGATCATTACGGGTTTGAAGAACCAACATCCACAATGAATCAATCCGCAAGAAGGAATGCTTCCTTGCTAGCATTTGAATGCTCGACCACTGACGTTCGCGGACCCCGCGCGCGAATCGCATGCGAGCTTCCGCAGGCGGCAACCTTTCGTAGGCTTTTGCGCCGTCCCCCATTTTGATCATAACAATTATTTGCAGGGAGTTTCGTTCCGAATTTGAGTGGCCACTGGTGAACATGTCACTAGGTAAGGTCGAAACATGTTTCTGATTACCTCGTCAATATGCTCGCTCATCTGCAAACATGTAGTGGCCTTATTGTTGTTTCATAGCATTCCTGCAATCCGAATTCAGCTCTGGATCTTTTTTTCCTTCATTCGATCAGCACAGGTACAGCTGATATGGGTGGTTTCCGTTACAAGCCTTTCAGACATACCTCGTTCTGCAATTTCTTATGTTTTTTCCACATAATGGTAAGCGCAAGATGAAACTGAGACAAAGCTCATCGGCAAACCCTCGCATTCGTATCATTCTTTTGGAGCCATGTTTTCTGCAACTGAATTGTGTAGCATTGCTCATACTGGAAGGAGAGCCACATACCGCCCTTCTCCCAAGGTGATAGGTTTGGTATTATAGCGCATTCTAGTCCATTTATCGTGATCTTGTAGGAGGACGATGTGCTTGACTTGATTAGGATAAAAAAAAGAGCACAATCCCTTCCGGGAATATAGGACTTTCAAAGCAGATCATTTGCGACCTTTTAGTATACGACTTCAAATCTGGTAAATCAGCAGCCGCATTCAGTTGTCGCACTAATGCTGCAGTTTGCTACGATTTAGCATCCGAAAGCACTGCACAAGATTGGTCCAAACACTTTCATGTTGGTCCTCAACGTTTCCGCACAGTCGGGCGCGCATTCGGAGTCGACGATGATCGATTGCGACAGCTGCTGGATTCAGATCAGGGATGTGCGGAATTTTCCGTTTTCCGTTTTGCGCTTTCCGTTTTCCGCCCGTTTTTGGCCTTCCGTTTTACGTTTTACGTTTTACGGGTTTTTGGCCCGGAAAACGGAAAATTACGGAGGGAGGGGATCGCTGTTTTCGGCGTACTTCTCTATCCTAAGAGGATTTACGTGTTTTGATATGAAATATAGGTGACTTCACAACAACCGCGCCAAAATTGATATTCAAACGCCAATTACGAAATTCGGACTATTTTTTTGAATTTTTGTCTCAGCTGCAGTGTAGATGCCCCATCGCAATTTCGCTCCTCTTCGTCATTGCTCCGAACATGCTATACAAGTGCCCTGCCTAAATTCTTGCAGAATATATCTTCTCCAAAGTAAAGCGAAGAAGTGGCACTTTCCACACGCACTTTACACCTTCTCGTCTATCTAAACATTTAGTGAGAAAGACGCTTGTTGATTATACAGTGTGGCCCATATTTATGGTGACACCATGCAGGCTTCCACTTCTGGAATTTACTCTGGGTTGCTGCGACTAACTCGGAACAGTATTTATTCATTGTTTAGCCCTTGGTCATCACTTTCAACTTTCACATAAAACTTGGGAAATTTTCTGCTGGTTCTCACCTACTGCCAAACCAACGCCCGTTCTCAAAACGGTGGTGTTCTGGTACGCCGCATTTTGAAATCGTTGACGGCGTCCAAGAAATAGGCCTACACAATGATTCGAAGCGGTAAAGAGTTGGGAACAAATTGGCAGTAAAAGGCCCAATGCGGTTTGCAGGAGACGAAAAAATTTATGAAGATTTCAATGATTTTGATGAATGACCCCCAAGAAACCCCAAATTTCAATCCTTCGTATCGTTTAGCTTGTTCGGTTTCTGAGACAGTGGCTCCACCAGAATCTCACAGTGATACAAATCCATTGGTTTTTTCCTCATAAATGCCGAAGGAAAGTCCACTTGGCTAGTAGTGAGTTTGACGGTATCGGTGGCGTGCCACCGTCAACGAAATCCTCAAACGTCTCAGCGTCGATGCAGCTGCAGACGGATGATATTTCCGATTTCAATGTATGTTTCTGTTTATTGTTCAGTAGCGGATACAAATGCCACGCCGCAGTTTCATAAAAAGTTGAAGTGAGTTTTAAATGAGTGCTTGTTTCCGTCACCATAATTATGGGCCACCCTGTATAATCCTGAAAATCTCTCGTAACTAGTTGAAGGATACATACTCCTCATTCTACCTATATTCTAGTTGTTTGAAGTACGTACCATCAGTGGACTTTCAGTTAATAATAATTAATAATTACTTGAAAGAATCACCAGTTATGGTCATCAGAAAGGTACCTAGAACATTTAGTGTTGAAGAAGACCTTTGTTCACAAACCCATGCTTGGTCAGAATTTTCCGTTTTCCGTTTTACGCTTTCCGTTTTCCGCCCATTTTTGGCCTTCCGTTTTCCGTTTTACGTTTCACGGGGTTTGAATTTTTACTTCCGCACATGCCTGATTCAGATCCATCGCAAACTATGTGTGAAAGGACGCAAGTCCTGGATGTTCACTTTACCACCATCGACGACTACCTGCATCAGTTTGGCAACAAAAAATTTATCACAGTGAGTGACCATGATCTGACCGGGTGCGATCTCCAGCGATGTGAAGAGGTGGCTACTGGATTGCCCTCGTACGAGAGCAATAAAAACTAGCTGAAGTCCGTCTTTAAAGTAGATGAGAAGTGATGTCTGTACGTCAACATCAAACACCATTGACACAGGGTTGAAAAGGATGTGCAGTCTCAGTTACAGCCGAAGACAGGTGATCACCATCTGAAGGATGTGGTCACTCGCCACGCGACATTGCCCTCACGGTAGACCTGTGCTATCCGCAGCAGGATAGATTGGCAGCACAAATCGCAGAGAATAGTCCGAGTCACGACAAGATCCGATTTCCACACGACGTTCACACTCCGCAATGAAAGAGTGACTCGCTAGAAGCTAAATGCCTTTGGATGGAAAGTGCTGACTCACGCAACGTATAACCTCACCATGCGCCGAAAAATAACTACGTTTTCCTATCCCTTTCTAACGCCACCAAGATAGAGCGTTCGATAATAAAAATGACTTGGATCGCTGGTTGGACAACTTTTCCGAGTCAATGCCAGAACAGTTCTAGGCCGAGGGCATCGAAAGGCTTTCAGAAAATGGGATAAGAGGCAGTGGGAGCTTTCAGAAAATGGGATAAGAGGCAGTGGGACGTGATGATGGCTTATGCATTTCTGAATGCCCTCTCCTGTCTCTAAAAAGTCAGGAAAATTGACTCTTCCAAAAACCGCGAGAACTTTCCCGACAACTAATACTTGTGCGCCTCACAGATTGTTGTATGAGCGCGTTTCATTGGCTGTTGAACATTTGGATGGAGTTGTGCAACCATAATCAAAGATACTTTTTACATTTAACGTCTACAACTTCACAGACTAGGCTAAATGTTATTCGGGGGGAATTTTTCTCCGGAAATCACAAGAGGTTATTCGTACCAGATTTGTGCTTCAGTCACAAGGACTCCTATTTCGGAGAACTTCTCATGAATACAGAGTGACAGACATACCATAGATGCGAATACCACAAGACGCAGATATGTAATAGCCGCGACTCCACCTACATATATGTATATGCTTTTATGCATGTGTTACATGCCCAGCCGTAAAACTATAAAACGAGAACACAGAACACAATTGTGTGAAACCAGTAATAGCACCCTGAGTACAAAATAAAGGCATGACTTCAAGTACGAACTGAATGTCGCAACTTCAAACATACTAACTACTGGGAACGAAACCAACTAATCCGTGCAAAATTTTACACACTAAGGGTAAGTCGTGCTTACGTCACCTGCAGCTCTAATAATTAATTTACTCGTGAAGCTATTCTGAACTTTCTCTAGCACTGAAATACTCCTGCGTTTAGAGGGATTGAACACTACAGTACCATACTCAAGAGCAGGCCGTATATAAGTTTCGTAGACTTTGAGCGGAACTGAAAAATTCCCGTTAGAGAGCGCTCTAAAGGAAGTGTGGAGAACCCTATTTGTGGTAAATGCGATCAAAGCTAAACCCCCTGTCAACAAGCAATCACAAGTCCAAGAAAAAGCTGGGGCCGTAGTAATTGCACCGGAACCGACGGTTATAGAGGATGTTGTGGCCTCGAACAACTGCCGGTTTTCGAGGTTAACCGACTTATAACCAAGATATAACCAAATTCGTGTCATCACTTGAACTACATCCACCCCATTTCCATTTATTTGCAAAAGACGGCCTCATCGAGGAAACGAACGCGCGACACCATGCGTGTTGGGCAGCAGTCATCGCGCTCAGCCATGGCATCCATGGCTATAAACTTCCCAACACCAAGCAATTACGAACGAATCCAATGGTGTACACCTCGCCGCGGTCAGTACATGTTTTCCACGTTTAATCCGTTTTCTGTTTCGAATGAAAAGGTGTTTATTTTACAATTCTGAATCAATATTGCATCGGAACTGAACTACATGCCTGATATGGCAACTATTTCGCAGCTAGTGCAGAATTAAGTGTATGGCTAATGTGTGGGAACCTTTTTGACTATTTTAGTTGTGATTAACGGCGCAAACGCAAAAATGCAAAACAGTGGACGCCGGTAGGATTTGAACTTCGTACCCTCTCGATCACATCCACTTCCCTTAGCCACTCTACCACAAAGCAATTGATCGCGTTTGGCAGTGGGTGCCTCATAAATGTACAGTATAATATCAACTAGCCAATTACTAGTATACATGCTGTAGAACTTCGTTAGTCAATGCGCCAAACCGTGTAAGTTTCATTTCAATCTGTTTCGTTACCTTTTCGCACTTGTAAAATGAGATTGAATGTATTGCTAGAGCTAGTCCATTGTTTTAAAGACAAAAAGAATAATTTGTAGCTCCAAAACAAAATAAAATTGCTTCGTTTTCTTAGATATTCGAAATATCAGCTTTACAGTTACAATGCGCAGTTAGAAAAGTCCGAATTTTAACGCAAAATCATGATACAACACCACTTACACGCTTGTTTAACCGGGATCTAAGAAATCCTGTCGAGCACTTTTTAATAACCGGGATGTCCCCTTCTCTGCGTCTAAGACATTTGCGCGCTCTCTGCGCGTGCTCTATCAATATCGATATAGTGCCTGAGCGATCCAAAG
>KN728646.1:3371-18818 GCA_000816745.1 Ancylostoma duodenale
TTCGCTCGGGAATATCATTTTTTTGTGAGCTTAGGTGGCCCAAAATTAAGGTGGCACACGGGTCCGAGAGAAAGCGCCGCAAAGCGCCGCTTTCGCTCGGGAATATCATTTTTTTGTGAGCTTAGGTGGCCCAAAATTAAGGTGGCACACGGGTCCGAGAGAAAGCGCCGCAAAGCGCCGCTTTCGCTCGGGAATATCATTTTTTGTGAGCTTAGGTGGCCCAAAATTAACGTGGCACACGGGTCCGAGAGAAAGCGCCGCGAAGCGCCGCTTTCGCTCGGGAATATCATTTTTTGTGAGCTTAGGTGGCCCAAAATTAACGTGGCACACGGGTCCGAGAGAAAGCGCCGCGAAGCGGCGCTTTCGCTCGGTCTGATTTATATGTCACAAAAGGCGGTCAATACTTTCCATACACCCTGTCCAACGTCCTAGAGTTTTACATTTTTTAAATTTTCAAATTTCTGGGAACCTCCGAGTTTTCGGCTATTCGAAATGTCAAATTTTTCAAATCCACTACTTTTCGAATTTTCGAATTTCTGGGGACCTCCGAATTTTCAAATATTCGGATTTTCAAGTTTTTGCGAACCAAAGAATTTTCGAATACTTATTCGAACAACACTCCACGTGGAAGGAAAATTTGTAAATGTACGTATAGGTAGACAGTGAGATGAGCTTTCCATCGATAATGGGTATGAAACCTTTCAGGTAACAAGTCTCGAAATTGCTTCCAGCCATCTTCAAAAAAGCATAAGCGTTACCAACGAAACACTGTTACCCAGTTTCTCACGACTACATACAGGGAACTCCAAACGGTCGCAGACAGGGGCGGGACCTCAGTGCCGCTCGCTTGGGCAGAGATACGAGCAGAGAAACCAGAGCCACGTGGTGAGCGCTCGTGGCTCTGGTTTCTCTGCTCGTGTCTCTGCCCAAGCGAGTGGCGCCGAGGTCCCACCCCTGTCTGCGACCGTTTGGAGTTCCCTGTACTTCTGCTTACACAGCATAAACTGCATACTTATATACATGTTGCATTCATATGGTAAGACCGATAGAACGTGAAGAACTATTGTTCTGAGTATGCTTGGACACGAGGAATAATAAGAGGATCTCAAAATATGTGTAATACTTAAAACGAGTTTCAACAGAGCGGTAGTGGAAAAATTGGCCAACTATGGGGTAGAATGCTGTGCAAACGCTTTTAGTTTGCCGTCCAGTTAGTTTTCAGAGAAAAGTTATATAATCACTAACTCACTCAAGCATGTTTTGGGAAGCCTAGAAAATACTTTGCCGGAAAGGTCTCGTTGCCGACAGTTTAATCCGCGGAAGTGCAACTCCAAGTCTTAGGAGATTGGCGGCTTGCGAATGCGTACAAACATACTTGCAAAATCTTTGAAAAAGATTAAGATCACAGTGGTAAACTGAACTGAGGTTTCGATTGAAACATTTCTTGAACGAAAAGTAGAACTCAAGTGAATGTTGAAAATTGGCAAGAATATTTGAAGTATTCCAATTTTCGGCCCTCGAATATTCGAATAGTCAAATTTTCGTAGTGGATATCACTTGTAAATCAGCTTGCCGGCCTGCCCGATGCTACAGTTGTGTGGGCGGCCTGCCCGCTACCTCCGCGTCATCCAAACCAATGACCGGGGCCTGCCAGATGTCGAAAACGTCCTGAGCAGGACCTTGGAATTGCTTTCGGCCTGGCCGGTGAAAGTGCATGAGGGGTTGGCATGCCGGACATCAACTATGGGATAACGGTGGACCCACCGTGGTATGAAAGTTCAGAGTAACGTATATAGAGTACGATAGCAGGTGAATATCTGGTGAGAAGGGTTTATTTTAAGTATCAAACGGCATGAAATGGTTGAAGAAAGCTCGAAGAAGAAAGCGACCAATTCGAAATTCGGCAAAAGCTTCAAAGATGTGAATCGGGACTTGCGTGCCAAGTTGGCCAACATAAATAAAAACCTTCTCTCCATTGGCAGCAAGGAGAAGAAATCGCAGAGCATGCGTGAGTGCACAGAATTAATCAATACCCTCCTTCCAATCGAGATTTTAATTTTGTTTGCTTGTTAGGATTACCACCTGCTCCTCCAGCGCCAATCAAAACTACAGCGAAGGATGCCATGGTAGGAACTGCGCACGCACCTCAGCGAACACCAGGTATGTTTAGTCAAGCTAGCTGGTGGGTAGTTCTGCACCGCCTCGGACCAATCAGCAGACTTTCTCAGGCAATGACACCGGGTGGAGATAAGCCGTTTGGACAACGTTGCCTGGCTGCCCGTCTTATCATTCACATTTGTTATGCTGCATACATGTTAATACTTCATCTGAGCATCGACTGCCGACTTGAGCGGTTGAACATGTTCTCCGTGATGAAGGCATCTTGAAGCGATCACTTAAATCTCTGCAAAGGATTCCCGAATTTCGAGATTTCTTCTTTTCCCACTACTTGGTTCCGCCACAGGAAGTGTGCAGGCGCTCAGTAGTGAGAAAACGAAATCGTCCTAAGCAGGGATACATGAGGCGTTAGTCACGCAGCCAAAGATGGTTAAAGCGATTGCTTATCCTACAGGCCAGGTAATGTTAGGAGACGTATGACGCAAAAGTTGGTTTACTGACGCCGTCTTGCTTGGTTATGCGTTTATGACTGCAAGCCCTAGAAACGCACCCTCCAGCACTGGTACCTGCTTGCCGCTGAACTGCTATGTAAGTTTGTCGACGCTACATCCCCGCCATGTCGGTTCCTCTTCCTTGCATCTGAATAAAACCTACCCCTCTCCTTCGTTTATATACCCATGCTAGGCGTTATCATGTGCAGCTCGTTTAAATCATGACAAAACATGTAAATCAATGATAGAGCAGCCAAGCAAAGTTGCCCAAACGGCATTTCTCCACCGGGTGATCCAACTGCCGGATCAGCCCGAGTCACCAGGCTCGGGATTCATGAAACGACAACTGAGTAATGATTGATGTGATTAACGATGATTGATGTGACTGATCGTTGTATAAATTGTGTAATCCTGGGACACGTAGGACGCGAAGGTTTGGGAAAAAGAGAGTTGGAGGGGGCCACCACTTGACATTTATCGAAAACTGTCCTACAGGTCAGGCTTAGCGAAGCTGAATTTTGGACGGTCATTTTCGTTTATATGTTCTGTCATCCCTGCTCATCTTTGAAAGCCGGAAAAAAGTCCTACTATGGATCCCACCCAGGGGTAAAATGGAGTTGGGGGGGGGGTCACCTAGGAAGAGTCGATAATATGACCTGTTCTACACGTCCTGACTTGCTAGCTGACACGTTCAAAACGCTCCGACTTGTGAGCTCTCCTAATGTATAGTTGTTACCTAAAATGCAAACAAGTCAAAACGTGTAGGACATATCATATTATCGGCCAATACCAGGCAGGGTAAAGCATGGGCTGCGATCTAGAGTTCCGAAATACGTACCCCCCCCCCCTCCCCCCCCCTTTTGCTACCAACCACCCGCCCACAATCAGGAAATACAAAAATCAAGAGGAAATCAAATTGATTTCGTACTGGTTTGTAAACCGCTACTGATCTCTTAGAAATTATTTCGATGAGGTGAGGAAGTGAAGAAACGATGTGCTGAAGCATTATGCTGTCAACAAAGCTGGCTTCCGACATGCAGTTAAAGGGAGTGCCCGGGCAAAAAAACTTCTATCTGGAGTGTTATATAAATAAAAGCCATCCTTCTATTGGTCCTATTCAGTCCATATTTTCCTATAAAAATGCTCCATTCACCAGCTGAGTAACTGACGTGTCTTCTAACGAATATTAGCATTTTATTCGCCCCTAATCTCCGTAGGCCAACAATCATTATTTTTTCAATTTTGCATTGGGAATTCTACATCATCCCAGCTAGACCTGCCAAAATTGAGCACAAGAGTCCTACAAGCCGGGGAATGTTGGTGTGAATTCCATTCTAGCTATGAAAAAAAAAGATGGACAAGATGCTTGAATGGTTGGATTCGTTTCGACACGTTTAGACGTGATTGGACATGTTTGATCTGAGCATGTGACGTCACGGCCGCAGAGCGCCTACAATTAACGGCCTTATTGATTTTCCGTATCCTCTCCTACATGCCACACTATTTTTTTCTCTGCTCTCTCCCGCGGTTTCTACGCTTCACGCGCATCTCTCGGCCACTCTCGAATACTGTAGAGTCCACCACAGGGCAGGTGCGATACGGGTACGATACATGCACCTTCTCCGCACCCGCCCTGTGGTGGAAGCCACCGTAATGCGACGCGGCGCGGATTCCACCGCACCTCGTAGCATTGGAGCGCGACAGGGCGCACTAGGCGGACAACATTGGCCACACCGTGGTCTTCTAACACCATAATCATCCCTGTTCGCGTGCAAGCGAACTTTTGTTGTTTATGAAGGTGAGGCAGACATTAAGAAAGGATCAAACAGGGGTCGTCAAACCTAAGGAAAGTTTATAAAAGCACAAAAGGTTGAGGAATGAGAGACACCTTTTTGGGAAATGTGGATGTTTAGTTCAGGATTAGGCAGTTTAATGTGCTGTTTCAGTGGAATTGCTAACAGATTAGTATTTCAAGAGATACTCGAGAATGACAAAATTATTAAGAAGTCTCTTAGTAACTGCGGTAGTCCACCTTGGCAGTAATATGGATGTTCGGAACCATTGCAGAATGAAATCTATGTGTCACTCCTCCGCAAAATAGATTTCTTAGCGAAAATCCCCCCAACGATCATACGTACTCCCCATTTGCTTCCCCCTTGCTACGTACCAAAATACGTAGGGGCGGTTTGAATTATCCTACCCGTGCTTTACCCTGATACCAGCTGCCCCCCCCCCCCACTCCATTTTGCCCCTACTGTGCTGTCTTTTTTTAGTTTCAGCTCTCCAGCATCAACAGAAAAGATTCAGCACAGGGACTATGAAAGTGATGTTTAGTCAATAAAAATGGCTTTTTTACTTGTTTCTATCGACTAGATCGAAGCAGGAAGTATTACGACTGCGGAAAAGTGAACCATGTCACTTGAGAGCACAAACCTTCGACTTAACAAAACTGAGAAAAAGGCGGAATCTCAACTGGCCTCGCCTCCTGCTGTTCACGTCCAACTACAACTATGCCTTCGAGCAAACCAAAATTTTAAGTGAAAATTTTTGCACTCTCCTGCTGCCAGTCCAATCCAGTCCTGCGAGTCGGCAAAAAACCATTATGTGGAGCCCATACAAATGTGCTTCAGTTCCGAGTTTCAGATCTCCATGTTCAAGAGAAAAGATTCAGCACGAGGATCAAGGAGATGGGGTTTTGTCGATAAAAATGCCCTTTTTACATGTTTTTATCGACGGAGTTGAATCACGACGGAGGCAACTGCGGGAAAAAGAGCTACGTAGCCTGAAAGGCAAAGCTCTGTCTATTTAAAACTGAGAAAAATCGGCACCTCAACGGGCTAGATCTCCTGCTATTCATGTCCATCTACATGCCTCTGAGGGAGCCAAATTTTTAGGTGGACATTTTTGTACGTTCGTACTGGTCACCCAGTCAATGAGATTTTTGGCTATGATTCTTTCTAGTACTTTGCAAGGGGTTGGAAGAATGCTTATAGGACGGAAGTCGGATAGATTTGAGGCAGAGGGTATTTTGGGTACTGGGGTCACAATGGCGGATTTCCAAAGTGAAGGCACTTCACTAGTCATAAGAGAAATGTTGAATATGTGGGTGAGTGAACGTGCGAGTTCGTCTGCAAACATTTTGAAAAAGATAGGAGGTATGTCATCAGATGTCACAGATATAGTTCCTTTTACAGATTTTAGGTATTTCACCACATCACTAGGTTTGATGCATGGCACAGAACAATTTTGTTGAGAGAGTTCGGGGATCAGTGGGCATATTCGTGAGGGATCACTGAAGACACTGGCAAAGTAGTCAGAAAGTGCTGTTGCTTTAGTTAGCGGCGTATGGAGTGCATTACCCGAGCTATCGAAAAGGGTACCTGCATAATGTTTAGTTTGCAACCTTTGTTTCAAATAGCTGAATAGATTACAGCTGTACCTTGATGTTGTATTAGCAAGTCTCCTTTCTTTTTCTTTGAGATATCTTTTTAGATGGTACGCCATTCTTTTTGAGATAGATCTGTAGTTTTCACAGTGTAATGGATCATTGGTAGCCCAAAACAGCTTGTTTTTGTGATGGAAAAGATTTCTAATGTGGGTGGGATATCTCTCGAACCAGGATTTTTTAGACGTAATTGGTACAAGTTGTTCAATGAACCTGTGCAGCACACTTAGGAAACGGTTGTAGACATCATCAATCGAGGAATACCCATTGAACAATTCAAGCCAGTCAACAGAAATTAGCCCTGTTTTAATAGAACCAATGTCAGCATTACGGTAATCTCTCCAAGTGATGTTGTGCTATGCAATGCACAGCGGCAGTGTAGTCGAGAATGAAACAATCAGATGGTCAGAGGTAGCCAGGGGGGAGGAATAGTTACTTTTGGGGTAGGCTCTACATTGGACAGAATAATATCAAGAACTGATGTGCCTCGAGTGGGTACCGCGACTATTTGTGTCAGGAAAAGGTCTCGAAAAAGTGAAATGAAACGGGAAGAGGGTGAAGAAAACGCAAACATATTGTTCCAGTCAACGCCACTGAGGTTGAAATCACCTAAGATTGTAAGTTTCCTAGGTGAAGCAGCAATGTCAGATAGGAGCATTAAAAGGTTTTCATCCTGAAGTGAAACTTGATTAGGGAGTCGATAGACTAGAGCAAATCTGTGGGTGCTGGGTGAATTTGGGAAAATATCGAAAACCAGAACATCTGATGAAATGTCAATAGTTATGTTGATATTTTGAAAGGGGCAATCCAAACAGATGAGGGCACAGACGCCACTTCCTCTTCTGCCAATACGATCTTTTCTCAGAAGTGTGTAGGGAAGGTCTCCAGTGATTTCTGCATCAGAAACTTTGGAATTGAGCCAGGTTTCAGAAACAAAAGTCAGGTCTGGTTTGTGAAAATTAACGAAATGATGGAACTCTACTAAGTTGTTCAACAAACTTCTAGCATTAAGTAAGCAGCACGAAAAATTGGAGAAACCTGGGCAACCGATCACTTTTTTTTGCAGTGACTCTTTAATTTTAGGGATTTCAGAAGCTTTCACAATGTTATCTCTATAAACAACTTATACTTTGTTGCCATTAAACTTTTTGTTATTCATTTCTCGAGTTTTCTGACGTAACGCTCTGTCATTTTCACGTTCAGCGCGTGTCATTGACCTGCGAATGTGAATTTGGCTACAGTCTGGGAGTCTCCGCAGTAAACGTGCTTTTCTAAGTGCTTCCAAATAGTAACGCTCCGAAGAGAAAACGCATTTGATTAGACGAGGACTCTTACTGTTAAAACTCCCCAACCTGGATATCTCGACAGGACGTGTTTCAATGTCGAGTTTATCAAGGACTGATAACACAGCATTTTCAGTGTGTGCCTGACGCTGTGATGCTACTGTATTTTCAGCTTCAGGCACACCTGAAATAACGATGGATCGCCCACGCTTCTCATCCTCAACTATCGCTTTGGGATCAGGCTTAAAGGTGTTCCACAGTTGGTTCAAAAGCGGAAGTGCTTCGAGAGCCTTTCCCCTAAGTATTGATTGTAGTTGGGAAAGAAGAAACCTACCTTCAGGTAAAGCTTCTGAATCGGTCCCACTTGGCGGCAGATCATTCTCGTCAATGCTCGTCAATTGCCTTTGTTGCGGAGGATTGCAGTAATAGCTTCGACTGTTTCGCTTACTTGGGTTGCGAGAAACGTCGACTGACAACCATTATGAGAGCAGAGAAACACAACCACTCGGGGTGCTCGCAAATTGCTTGAGTAAGTCTGAACTCACGCTTTCGGAGCGATGTTCACCAACCGCTTACATTTCAACCTTTTGCAAAAATTCTGAATAGAGAGGGGATCGAACCTTTGACGGTGTACGCAGTGGCTACTCCTATTGCTGCTATAACGTTTAGATTTGAAGTCCAAACACTTAACTAACACAAACATTTGAGAATTTGTGTGCAAAAAGGTGAGGAGCGGTCGTATTTTTGGCGGCTGAGAGGGAGGGGGGGGGGGGAGGGGGGGTGCCGTATGAGGGTCGACTTTTTACCATCATCACGCTTGACCCTGATTAGAAAGAGAGGCTCAAGTGTGAAATATCGCTTGTGCCTTCTGATTTTCAATTGGTATCTTATTTGCCCCTGCCTGAAGTAGTTCTGAAGGTTTGAACCCATTAGATACGGATATTAGCGCTTAAACTATGAAATAATCCCGCTCCTGAAATTTCCCGAAAAAAAATGAAATAGTCTCGAAACTGCCCTAATCTTCAGAACTGTATCAGGCAAGGGTAAAAGTTCGAAAAACAAACCAGGAAAAGATCTTAGGTCGTATAGAAAGTCACCTCAGTTTTTCGCCACAAACCGATTCTGATAGTTTGTCTCTAGTAACACTCACCCGATTGTCTCGAAGAAACATGCATTTGAAACGTAACATTTCAGTTCACATTTCTGCCAGGATAATTCTGTAATTCGTTGCTCGTTTAAAAAGTCATATTAGTTTGAAAATGAGTGAAATATCTGAACAGATACGGTATGTGATGCTTTTTCACTACAAAAAAGGCAAAACCGCTGCAAGAACATGCCAAAAAATTTGTGAAGTGTACGGCGAAAATGCTGTTAGTGGACGAAGGACCCAGGAGTGTTTTCCTCGACTCCGTTCCGGAAAGTTGGATGTTAAACATGAACTCGCTCAGCAGGCCAGTAATTGGAAAAGTCGATGACATTTTGCAACTGATGGAGCAAGACCGACACGCAAGCTGTAGCGAAATAACGGAGGTCACAGATAATAATGGTCAATATGCACTTGATTGGAATGGATTTTCAACTAAAAAATGCTTGTTAAAATATGTACGAGAAAGCCGCGGGGACTTTTTATACGACCTAATATAATGACGACGGGATCCAAACGCTTGATCACCCTCCCAACAGTTCGGTGCATTCCGCCCTCATTCACTCAGCCAATCTCGTAGGGCGACGTGACGATGATTAAAGGGCGGCCAGACTGGTATGAAGATAATGGCGATCAAAACCTTACGACGTCTCAACCCATATGGCCAAGAGGATGAGAAAACGAACCTCGAAACCTATCATCGACCTCTCGAAGATGCTAGACTTCAACTACACACTAGAGTACCAACGACGGTGGTGTAGCATGGTTGTTAACCTTTCGCCTGATAAGCCAATTCTTCCTCTACTCTTGTCCTCTCTCTCTCTCTCCCTCTCTCTATCACTAGAATTTAACTACCGAGAAGAGGGTCTGTTCAGATGGGTCTCCACCCATAGTTTATCGCACCCACTAATAAAACTTTCATTCGAGAGGGTAGATTCGATTCCTCTAAGTTGGAGAAGCTGAGAGAAGACAGTGACAGCGAGATAAATTGTTTGCTTTCTTCCTCTCGAACGTTACTAAGTAGAACTCTTTTCTTAAAAAAAAGACTATTGCATCCAATTTTCACTTCTTCAAAGTCGTCTTAAAGTCAGTTGCACACGTAAGACTAGTGGCCGCCACAAATTTGTAAATAGACGATAAACAGTTGACATATTATCTAGATCAGCCTTTTTTTTCTCCGTTGATTCAGCTAAGATAAGTTCGCTCAGACCGCATATGTCTGCATCGGATCCGTACATGCCCGCAGCGGACCCGCAACACATCCGTGGTGGATCTGCACACGTTTGAGGTGGGGGACAGATCTCCCACCTCGGGGGTACCGTGGATCCACCGCGGGCAAAGATTTCAGAGTTCCTACAGCAGCCCATCCCCTTTATGGGTACAATTCCTTTAGTAACGGTACTACAAGATCTCTATTGTAGCAACGGAAAGCAACGCAACGCAACGGACTGGACTTTCAAGAAATTTTCTTCCTTCTTTTTTGGAACGAGGCCAAGCACCAATTTTTAGTACTTGTTCGGAAGAAAGAGTCTGCCACAAGATCACAAGGACACAGACAGAAAGCAACGTCGAATGAAATTGCTACTGCTACAACAAGTCCTTCGCGTACACTTCCAGTAGTCAAGTGGACAGTTTTCGAAAAGAAAGCAGAAGAAGACATGCAAGAAGTAGGTCCTCGACTCCATGCTTCAGGTTATCCATTAAGCTGGACAAGAATCTGGTAACCATTTTAACATGTGAGAAGAAAATGAAAGAATCAAGCAAATAATGAGTATATAAATAAAAAGCGGTGAGAAGACACGCCAAAGATACGCTTTAGATCTGAGAAACCCCATAAGGCACGCGATTCTTTGGCGGTTGACGAGAGGCTTCATTCCGCAGCAAAAGCTTGTTGGACGTGCGGCATTACCCGGTTTCCAACACGGCAATACTCGCTCAGTCTACAATAGCTACTGATGAAAGGTTCGTTTTGAAGCCGGTGTATCACCTCAAGGATCGCGCTCGAATCCTCACCTCAGTCAAACACATGCGAGCCGCTGAGCGCAAAGATGCACTTAGATCTCAGGGTAACGTCGAAAATCCCATCAGTTACGGGATTCTTTGACCGAGAATTTCGAATCGGTTTTCGAACACGGCAGTACTCGTTCAGTCGATGATAGCTACTGCTGAGAAGTTCATTTTAATCTTAACTTCTCAGCTTCGCTTTTTCAAGCTTCCTAGTAAGAAAGCTCATTCTCTACATTATCAAATCTGGCGTTCAAAATAGTTTTTTACCCTTTTTTCAAGCACATTATTAGAATCAGCGCGTCAAGTAGGACCGCATTCTGTTGATATCCCAATACCCACCATGAGGTGACACACTGCCTTCAATGACCGAAAGTTGTTTACACCACAGTTGGAGTGAATGAGATAAGCGTATGATCATGAAATCGTACAAAAGGGAAGGGATGAGTAACATGCCTTTAGAAATAAGAAAAGGAGCCAGAAGGACGGGGAATGGCATGGATGGTTGGTGCGCTGACAAGGATGCAGGCTTGGTGCAGAGCTGCGGACGCCTCCGCAACGAGGTCGTGGGCGTCGTCGTTGCGGAAGCGGTGCTGCGGTTCGTGTGGCGAGTTCTTCCACTGCAAGGAAGGGCACGTCAAATCCGTCTTCACACCGGGTAAAAACTCTTCGATGCCGACGCCGCCGACGTTGCTCCAAAAGGGCACCCATCTCGGATCAATCCCCATCCTACATGATCGACGCTCACGACGTTGACGTCGGCATCGACCAGCTAGAGTGCTGAGCCGACACTCAGTAGCGAGGGAAATGTCGGAACAGGTTCACAGCTGCGAAAATGGTGCCCCGGCGCTCGCTCTGTAGAGAGGAACACAAACACGAATGCGAGGCGAGCAACGCGAACCCAAAAGAAGCCTGAGAGTCCGGCTGGACCATCAGGCTGGTTACTAGTGTAATGCTGGAAGTGCGCATGCATCATGTGCAGGATCACACCTGTCATTAGCAGAAAACTATTCATTAAGATCGGGAACGGAGTATGTACAAAATGAGTGGAAGAAAATAACGAAAAGTGGCGCAAAAAGCCTCCAGCGGGTTTCAGACATTTGCAAAGTCGTGCTCTGCGTTGCCGCGCCGTATTCTTTATCTTATGGCGAGGCGCGGCACAACTCTGAAACGCGCTTTAGATGCGAGCATCTCACATGCGTCTGGTTGCATTTGGAGAGTGTCTGAGATCATCGTTTCTCATACAGATGAGTGACTAATGCACACATGCACTTGGAATAATCTTATGAGTTCCTGTCAATCTAGCCTTTACCATAAGTTCCTTACGCCTGACGCCTTAGGTATGAATTTGCCTTCTTCTTGTTCGAGAAATTCAAAACATTACAAATTGCTGTTTCAGTTGTCAACTCTCTCATCATCAAGCTCTAACTCAAAGATTAAAAAAGTGCCAACCAAAAAACTGGACGCATCGAAACAAGCAATGCCAAAATTCTATACTGAGAAACAACTCAAAAAGATGATCGATAAATTGTACAAGTATGTCATTTTTATCTTCTGAAATACCACTGCATTTTAAAGCTTGACTCCTCTAGAGAGTTCCACTTAGAAATATCTTTAGTAAAAGGCGAAAGATTTTCTCGGTTAAATATCAATTGTACTAAATATACTACTGGCAGTGGCGGGAGCAGAGCGCTGGTAGGAGCGGGGATGGGGGTCCTACTTTACAATACAAATAAAAATCTTATATCAGTTTATTTCTAGTCGTTCATTTTGTTACTATCTTAAAAATAGTTTTTATTAATTGTTCATCATTATAATTAATATTTTGCTAATTTTATCTCCTTGTTCCTTTTTTGTTTGGGTCCCCAAGGTGGCGGAGACCCCACTTTTTTTCCCACGCCCTCTCCCCCCCCCCCCCCGCCCTCTTTCCCACTTTCTGCGTCCGTCACTGACTACTGGATAATGTAACTTTGCGGTTTGTTTGTCGTGATGGCAAAAGAAGAGAAAGACCTTCAATAGCAGCGATCTGCACCGTTAATTCCTCCTAAATGTTCGAAGCGCTTTGAGAAGTTCTTTAATAGAAAACTTTTCTCTTCTAGACAAACAAAAGCTCTCCGCGCAGAAGATCCCGCCGTAGAAAAACTGCTGAAAGAAACACGCGAGTCTATTCGAGCGATCGAGGTTTACAACATCATTCCTAAAAGTCCTGTAATGTTATTAAACCATTGTTGTGGTTCTAGGCATTAGAAAAACTCTATCATCACGTTCATGAAGAGGCCAAAGCTCGCACAAAACGGCTCATGGACGATTTCGAACATTTGAAGAACATGAGACTCCAGGTACTGCGCCAATGTGGGCCCGCTCAAGAAAATCAGAATCTTTATGTACGTTAATGTGCAGGTCCAAAATGGATTTTGATTGCAGCATGGAAGAGATTTGGATACACAGATCGCGCAACAAGTTCGAACTGAGGTGGACAGTAGAAAAGAGCTTGAGGATATGCTAAATGACAGTAATGTGAAGAACTTGATGGTCAGTCCGAAACTATTCAGAAGAAGCATTCCCATTTATATTGCAGTAGATTTTTTCGCAACGAATTTCAAAACGACAACATCTGAATACAAACAAATTGTTCTGTACTGAGAAAGTTAGTCGACTTGAGCCTCTAGCATGTAGTAGTGGTGGCAGCATCACGGGCTAAGGGACTACATATAATCCATTCTACAGAGCGAAGGAAATAGGTAGACATTAGACAAAAGTATATGTGGTGAGGTGTGATGTGCCCAGCATTTTTAGTGGAACTAAGAGATTAAGTTAGTCCTTACACCTGTATACATATGTATGCGAAAGCGAAAGTTTGTGAGTATGTGTATGTATGTAATAGTGCCCGATGCAGAAAGTAGTCAGGAAGGGGAGGGGCGTGGGAAAAAAGTGGGGTCTCCGCTGCTATAGGGAACCAGATAGAAAATAAAATTAATGAAAATACTAATTGTAATACTAAATAATTGATACAAATTATTTGAAGAATGATAATAAAAATAAAGAAATAAAAATAAACTGGCACAGGATTTTTATTTGTCCTGTAATTTCACAAATCCTCAGGGTGGGGGGAGGGAGTGCCCCCCACATGTAATCAGTAAAAATCGCAGAGGGTTAAATGATTCAGACCCAATTTTGCATGCAGCCTGCAAGAGCTGGAGGGGTTATAGGCTGTGATAGGAAAACACGATGCCGAAAGGGTGTGCACAGCTTTCGGCATTGTGTTTTCGTCAGAATAAAATCAAGCAAACATGCAAGGAGTTTCGTTCTTCGCAAGTCTGCTTCATTTGCTATCGCAAAACTGTGTTCTGTATATACTTACAAGCATTTGCTTAACGTTTCCAGTTCTTCTTTCACTCCGGCATTCACTATCTTTTTTTGTCCTTCTTTACTGAGATTATCTGACCAGATATACAGGGTACGTCAATCACTATTGCGACTCCCGCGGACTGGTGCGTCACACCTACTATGCGGCGCGGGCGAAGCAACACTCGACACCCACAGCGCTCAGTAGGGTTGCGTAAGCCGCGCGGCGCACCAGTTCGTGTGAGTCGCAATCCTGATTGACGTTCCCTGTAGTATCTGACCATCCTATGTGATTTTATAGGCAAAGCCTATGGGTAGAAAAGAAGAAGTTGAACAACAGCCGCCATTCATCACGAGCGTGCTGAGAAGCATACTGGGCCTGTAGATATTCACTCTACTTTAAGGTTGCATAATTTTCCCAACGATATTACAGAAATTTTACCAACGATATTACAGTGCTTATAGTTGTATGATTTAATATGCTTACCCATGGGATTGTAAGAATTTGTCAATGAATTTTTAATCATAAAAGTGGAAACTCGTCATTAATCGACATGAACAGGAGTACAGATGTGTACTAATGTGTACTGCAATAACTACAGTTCAGGCTCTTTAATTTTTACTTACCAGCCTGATTAATTTTTACTTACCAGCCTGATCGTCCGGCTGACGCCGGCCTCTCGGGCTTCTTTAGCGCTCGCTTCGCTCGCCACGCGCTCAAGTGATAATTTCTCCACTACTGGACGCCGGCGCACCACTCTCGGATCCTTGGACCCGTCCAGTGGCATGTTCCTCACCACTGGACGCCAGCGCATCTCTTCCATAGCAAGATCCCGTTTCCCTAATTTCCCCACCGACCTTGCCGTTTCACGTCTATCTGATTCTACCCCTTCTCTCTAAACCATACTCACCCGCATGTTGTCCCCCACATGACCTGATAAAGACAGACAAATAAACACCAAGACTCATTCATTTTCTTCGTGATATAAACAACTGTTGGTTTTCCAAGCGACGGAAAGTGGGCCAAAACACCTGTACATTGAGGTAGAAATGAAAATTTGCACACTTTTCACACATAACTTGACACACTGAACACCGTGATGTTGTTAGATTTTTCCGGGAGGGGCTGGTTCTCTTGCACAAACAGACACACATAAAATGCCAATTAATATTGAGTATGATAATAACGCGCTTAGTCTGTCTGTCTGTGAGTGTACGTGTGTGTGTCAGAGCGTTACGAAATTCTACGATTGGTCAGTGACCGTGATTGTGTGGTGATTGCAAGATCATATAAAAGCCTAGGATCGGGTGTGGTATGGTGGAATGTGGTATAGAGGAGGTCGAGCGGAGGGTTGGATGATGTGCAGTAGGTCCAAGAGTTCAACGGGTGCGCCGGCGTACAAAAGTGGGGGAGACGGGTCCACGGTGGTGATAAGGGTGCGCCAGCGTGCAAAAGTGGGGGACACGGGTCCACTGTTGTGATAAGTGTGCGCCGCCGCCCAAAGTGAGGGGAGACGGATCCACCACCGTGATAAGGGTGCGCCAGCGTGCAAAAGTGGGGGACACGGGTCCACTGTTGTGATAAGTGTGCGCCGCCGCCCAAAGTGAGGGGAGACG
>KN728647.1:0-15849 GCA_000816745.1 Ancylostoma duodenale
CAAGAGCATGTTTTTGGCCCTTTTACAAGTATGAGTACTATGTATTAGGTTGCTCGGAAAGTAATTGGGATTTTTGGGCGTTGCAAAAAAAAAACTTTTATTTTCTCGTAATAAAAGAACATTAAGCAGTGATCTATTTTCTATTTTGTTCGATTACCTTTCGCCATCTCTCTGGTATTTTGACAATTCCTCTCTTGTAGAACCTCTGGTCTTTCTCAGCAAAAAAACTGGGCTACATAAGATTTGATATCCTCATCTTCGGTAGAGGTTTTCCCACTCAAATAGTTCTGCAACAGTCGAAAAAAGTGGTACTCAGATGGTGCAAGATCAGGGCTATACGGTGGATTCTACAACAATTCCCAACCACGCTCCAATAATTTTTGCCGAGTCGTTAAAGATGTATGCAGTCTAGCATTGTCTTGGTGGAACACTACTTCTTTGGGGCTACGAAGGTGTGATACATTATGAGGTGCCTGCAAGGAACCAGAATGTCAATTCGGACCTCTACTATCGAGAACTGATGAAATTAGATGAATCGATTTCAGAAAACCGACCAGAATTAGCGATCGTAAAAGAGTGGTCTTCCACCAAGGCAATGCTAGGCCGCATACCTCCTTGCTGTCTCGGCAAAAATACCTGTAGCTGGGATGTTGCATTCACCATATAGCCCTGATCTTGTGCCATCTGATCACTACTTTTTTCAATCGTTGCAGAACTACTCGAATGGGAAAACCTTTACCGAAGATGAGGATATCAAATCTCATGTAGCCCAGTTTTCCGATTTTTATTTGGAAAAAGGCCAGAAATTCTGCGAGAGAGGAATTATGAAATTACCAGAAATATGGCAAAAGGTAGTCGAACAATATGGAAAGTATATCATTGATTAATGTTCTTTCATTATGAGAAAACAAATTTTTTTGCAACGCTCAAAAATCCCAATTACTTTCCGAACAACCCAATATATCATGTTTCATCCAATATTACTGTGGTCAACTACGCATCGCTTGCTCTTTTTTATCCCATCGACGACCACACGCTTTTTCCACAGGATTCAGTCTGAGAGATCATTAAGCCTTAATGTTACCGAAGATTTTCTACTCTCAATGCCACGTAAATGCGACTATAAAATCTGTATTGGAGTTTTTGCAAAGATCTTGAAGCAGAGAAAGGAGCGAAGATTTGAGAAAATGTATAGACGCGCGAAAAATGGTGCGGTCACCAAAGTGTTATTATGAACATTTCAAAACATATATTGAGATGAAAAGCTACACTTATCATGATTAAAAAAACCGAAAGAATTACTTATCATAGAAACCTCGACGATTATTCTCAATAACTTCCTCTGATTCGAAATTTTGACACGAAGATCAGTGAAAGTGAAAAAGTATCAGACCAACCTCGATGATAGCTTTGTGTGCTGCATCCGAAACAGTCAACGGTGGGTACTTTGCGATTCCTGTTAGGTTAGCACTGTCTGAGAACATTTCCGTAACACCCATTGCAATCAATGCTTCCTTCAACTCAAAATCAGTCTCGATTTTCATCTTTGGAAAAGAGGTCTAAAAAAAGACGTGATATCTTTTAGAGATTTGCAAATGGGTGTTGGAAGGCAGTCAAACCGTTAAAAGGGTTGGCTGAAGGTTAGAGAGCAAATTCTGGATGGTTGCGCCGGTCAGTTTCCTCCTGAGTATATCGAGAGCAGACCTTTAAATAGAAGAATTAGCAATAATACTGCTCATTCATTTTGTCGTAACCTTCTCTTGGGAAGAAAGATGTTGAATGCGTAGGAGGTGTCCTTGTAGGGGAGCGACAACACTTCCATATCCTTGTCTTCAGTATAATTGCGAAGCGTATTGTCTTCGTTCAAAAACTCCATCTGAAATGATTCAGAGAATCTCCTAACTATCGTGGCCCTAATGTGCTAAACATTCGCTGCTCTCTCGTTTGAAACATCGACACGGTTTGAGATCGTATGTGATTTCTCCCACTCTACTTTGTTAACTACTTGGTCTGTTCTTTCGCTCTTTCGATTAATCATCTAGAAAACTCCTTAATACCTCTTTCTCCTTGTTTGCTGCCCTGTAAAACGTGCTGTTAGTAATCTTTTCCTTTGAGAATTCGTGCTCCCACTTAGCTTTGAAATAAATGGCATTAACTATTAGCGAAATAGCTCCTAAAAATTCATTCGATGATGGACCAGAAATAGAGTGCGTTAGAGGACTAACCGCTCACAGTATCTTCTTTTATGAAGTTCTTTATTTTCCCTTCCGTAGTCTCCCTCACAAACTCGTCGATGATCTGTAGGCAAAAGCTGAACATGATTTTGAGTAGAGTGAACTGTAATACCTCAGCTGTTTTCTTTGCCTGGTCGAAATCGAGCGCCTCCACTTTCGCAGAGTACTTTTCGATTATCGTATCAACGTATTGCTTCTCGATTGAAAACCTTTTGCTGTAAATTGAAACTGTTGGAACTCGTGTCTGGAAAACGATTCATCCGGAGAAGTTAAAATCAAACTTCCTGTGGGATACCAGAATTTTGACAGGTACGTACTCCATGAAAAATGCATTAGCGATTCGTGCCTCAACTCCATTGCTAGGCGTTTAGTGTGCTATTGGCAAGATTTGAGTAGAAATCAACGATTTGGTCATCAGTTGCTCCTGGAAATTACTTTTTATGTTCTACTGCTGACTCACAAGCGTGGTAGAAATCGTGAGACCCCACACTGTCGTAATTTAGCTTAAGCCGAATTGCTGATTTTATTCTTTCCCACACCGAAGTTCAATGATGACTCATTTGGCGAACCTTATATGGTAATCTGGCAAATCGGCAATCGCTCGTCGCCAACATATTCTCTCGCCTTTTGTGTTGCCAAACATACCTGTGGCTAATTCTCCTATAAATGTATTGCAAATAAGATCTTAACCCGTAAAATGTATTCCCAAACACAACAAGGCCTTCCATTAAGTGGGATGCCATTGAATTCCAAAGTGGGACTCGTCTCAGAAGCAATTACGGACGGGTCGTACGACGAAGGCTGTTAGTGTACTCTTCGAGGAGTACAACACTTACCACCCCCTTCCTCTGGATGCCTTTATATTTGACATGATTGTGAGCGTCCCGGTATCGGTGACTGACCATTCTCAATACTAGAAATGTGTCAGAAATCAAGTCGGCGCTGCGACAGCGACGTTAGATGCTATACTCCTCGAGGATTATACTCGCAGCGTAAGTGAGCGATCGCAGTTCTCACTTATGTCAAAGCTCACTATTATGCATGTTGACGTCACTTACCGTCTGAAATTTTTTCGTTGATCTGCTCCTTTGTCTCTCCTTTGGCTCCAACTTGCACCAAAGCCAGAGCAAAAATGACGGAGAGGGGCGATACGGCCATCGTCTCGGTTACGGGTGACTGTCGGAGCATGTCCAAGCCAAAATCCATTTCTGCGTTCAGGAATGCACTAAATAGCTGTCAAAATTACCATCCTTGTTCATATTATTTCATTCAGAGTGGTGGACTCTTCCGTAACTAGTTGCAGTGGACAAGATTGCTGCTGTTTTGCCTACTAATTTTGAATTGAAGTGTTTCAAGCATTAAAATAAAAAGGTTAAAAGTGCGACGAAAATCATTAGCACAGTATTCACATGACAATAAAATGAATGAAGCCTTATTGCCCCTTTCATTCAATAGTTATAAGCAAAACGTTTACTTGCTTCCGGGAGACGTCACTGCTGTGAGGAGGACCTTATTGCATGTGCAGAAAACTAAGAACTTACTTACCTCTGTTAATCCATCTTGTGCCTTTAATTGTCTATAACAATGAAATAATAGCTGGAGAAGAATTAACTGATTCTTTCGGAGGAAATCTTAGCGAAACCTTGGTGTGAGAATTGTGTTGAAATTTAGGAAAATCCTTGAAAAATCTTACTCGTTGACGCTTATGTGACCTGCCATAGCGACTGATCAGGCCTGAAATATGCGACTGATAACAGTAAACGACGCTTAAAACAGTGGATGTTCCGCGAACGTCATTCATCAAAAGAGAGAACGTTCAGAACCTGCGAACATCTAAAAAAATTGTACCCGATGACGCGCTCTCAGTGACGATTCGCGCTCTTTTGGTTGTGTATTTATTAATCCAGACGGTAAATTCCACAGACCGGTCAGCCACACGGTTCTCAGTGGAGCGAGGTGATGCGCCAACCACGTTCATTTTCATTGATCCCAGTGGCTGGCAAGCATATCATGTCCATCCAATTCCAACTCAACTGCGTTGCTGACCGGCACGTGGAATGAACGGCCCGTCTAAAAAAGTTTTTACATTTCTGACGTGCCGCGCCGCGTCCTATGCTTAAGCATAGGCAGCGTCAACGCAGTGCGAGCTCGCGCGAGCTCGCAGCGTCATCTGCCGCATAGGGGTGCTTTCACAGTCAAGAATACTCTAGGGCATTCTTTGACGCAGCTCGCAGTGCTAACTCGCAAAATGACGCTCCGCGTCAAAAATTGTGAAAGCACCTTCCCCCTCCCCCTCCTTGCGGCAGATGCAAATCGAACTTTCTCTGCTGCTGCGTGAGTTGTGGTTGTATACATAGGTTCTTTTTTTTGTTTTCTTTTATTTTTATGGTGACTTCCTTGTGCAGGCAGCTGTCCACCTCTGGGAGCACATGTGTGCCCCTTTATATAGAACTTTAATTTCCTTTTATTGACCTCTCTATGATATATACATATATTAAAGTATATATTATTATATTACTATATAACGACAAGCTGCGTCGTTTGCCGCAACCCCGACGCGAATTGAAAGGCGAGAAGTAAGCTGGCAGCGAGTAACTTCTCGCGCCGCGCCGCAACTTGCTCAAAACTGTGAAAACCTCTTGAATGAACAGGTTATACATGTTGTAAGTTTGCGCTAATCGAACGCTACACGGATCATAGGGACGACGCCTCTGGATAGCAGTAGTTAGTGCCTACATTGTAGCAGCGCAATGATCGGCTGTAATATAGCGCGAAACTGCACACAAGTGAGGCGTCAAGAGGACACCATGTCTCATCGCGATGTTCAAGGAAATCAAGTGGGATGATGGACAAGTTTCAACCCTTTTGGATCTATGTAAACACTAGCTTGTCGGGAAAGTCTTAGCGGTTAACAAAAGTGTGATTTCTTTAAGCCCACGCTGCCTGGCAGCAACTTGCCTTGTGTACCTGTATATATAAAAGTGAAAGATTGTATGTATGTACGTATGTAATGAATAGAAATCGCGGAGGGTGAACCAATTCGGACCAAACTTTGCATGCACGTAATTCGCGGGCCGGCGGAGGTTATAGGCTACTTTGCACCTAGGATTATCGATTGATTTATCGATTATATCGATTTTATTGATTCTTCGCTGTTTTTGCCCAGGGGTCGGTGGGGACATGTCTTCTGGGGTAACTCAATACGGTGAATACGAATATGACAACCATTCTTCACGAAATATTGATTTATTGATTTTATCTTTTAGCGATTTTTTTCCATTTTCGCTCGGGGACGGACAAGGACATGTCTTCTGGGGTTTCTCAGTACGCTGAACACGAGTATGACAATCATTTTGCTTTGCACGAAATATCGATTTATTGATTTCATCGATTTTTTCCCATTTTCGCTCGGGGCGGACAAGGACATGTCTACTGGGGTTCCTCAATACGCTGAACACGTATATGATAACCATTCTGCACGTAATATCGATTTCTAAATTTTATTGATTTTTGGTTCTTCTGCCCGGTGGAGCGGTGAAGACGTCTCGCCTGGGGTTACTCGATACATTGAGTATGAAAATGACAACCATTTCGTATGAATACATCGGTTCAATGTCACCGAAGTAGCTTTGCTAACTTTTTGCCCACAAGTCGATGGGGGAGAATCACTTAGGTTTCATTGGCATGCTGATCATCAAAATTATGGAGATTTCAATGAATTTATCGGTGATAGTAATTGGCGTCTGCAGTGTGATATAACCAAGGTAGTAAAACACCCGAGCGAAGCCGGGTACGGCAGCTAGTATATCTATAAGGAGGAGTCGTATGAGCAAGTTTATTAGTATCATTATCTAAGAACTTCCACACGTTTCCTTCCAGGAAAATGGGGCTTTCAAAACAGTAAATTCGTGCGTTTTCGTGCACAACTTCGAATCTGATGAATCAGCAGCCGTATCCAGTCATCGCATTAACACTGTATTTGGGGATGGTGCAGCGTTCGAACGTGCTGCAGAAGATTGGTCCAGACGTGTCTTTGTGTCTATGTCTTAAACCCCAATGTTTGCCAAACTGGGCCATCACAAGCAGCAAGGTTTGACCTTCATAGCTGAATAAAATCCCAGACATTCGCTTAGCTCTATCCTCCGAACTCATTTTGAAAACGTCTTTCGCCACCTTATCGTCCCTTTCTTCCCGAGCTCCTGAGCCGATTGCGTGATCAAGCTGCCGTTAGGATGTAAGGCTGTGCTGATAGTAAGGATAGAGGTGCACTGCTCGTAGCGCGTCTTTCCCCAAGAAAAAATACTTCAAGCCTTCTCATTCAAAACCCGACATTCTATACTTGACGACCTAATTTATTACAGTGCTATTGTAATAATGTTCTATGGTGATGAACTCAACTACAAAATTGGCCTCCACATTCGAGGCGTTGATTGCATGCCAGCTCACGACCATGAGAATCAACGTTTGGATTGAAGGTAAGTGTCCCCTCTCTCCTTGTTTGGAAAGAGGTGTTCTCCACAGCGATTCTCACGTCAGCTGTAAAGAAAATTGGAATATTGGAGCAGTTGCATTGAAACCTATTTAATGTGATGGAAATTTGCGGAAGATGCGTGATCGCTTTGGTGTTTTCTCTGTGAGGTGATTCTATCAATACAAACACTGTGTTGGTGGGCTGCCACCAGGAAAAAAATTATCAACATGGAAAAGTAGCGCAGCCTAAACTCCTTAGGTTTGTATGAGCGAAGATCAAACAATATTCATTCAGTCATGTCTCAATCAATTTACAATTATACAGATTGGAACCATTTACAGAACGTCGAATACGTAAATAGTTGTTCCCGCGAACTCGCCCACGAACAAAGGCTTGTTATCCTTTATAAGTACAACAATAATTGAATGGTCTGCTACGAATCTTTCGGACATATGGTGGATCACTGATTTAACCATCACCGTAAAATTGTTACAGCAGCAGCAGCGATCCTACCTTCGTCAACCTGTAAGAAGCAGCGGAAATGACTGCTCAATGTGGGAGGGTAATGTATGAAGTTCTATCGCTAACGAAATTTCCTCACTACTGAGAGGCTATTCTCCATACTTCCCTATGAGTCGAAATTCGCATCGAAGGATCAGTGATAATGGAAAGGTAAACAACGTACCTCAACGATAGCTTTATGCGTTGCATCTGAAAAAGCCAGTGGTGGAGATTCTGCGATTCCTGTTAGGTCAGCACTCGCAGAGAACATATCCTCAATACCCATTGCAATCAATGCTTCCTTCAAATCGAAATCAGTCTCGACAGTCATTTTCGGTATGGAGATCTGAAAACAAGTGAGATTTTCTAGAGTAATGCAAATTGAGTGTTTAATGTATTTTACTTGCCGTCAAAACGGTTGGCTCGGGTTTGTCGGTATCTCTAGTCAGATTCGCACTGAGCTCATCTAGTCCAAACCTTCAAATAGCGAACTAAGTGGAAAATGATGGTTTTTAAGTCCATTGGTTACATTTTCTTAGGAAGAATGATGTTGAATGCACTGGACGTGTCTTTGTAGCGAAGTGACAAAACTTCCATCTCTTCGTCTTCAGTATTATAGCGGCTTTCATCGCGTTCGTTCAAAAACTCCATCTGGAATGTGACGAAAGCTCTCCTGACTCCCATGAGCATGAAAAGACTATCGTGAATGTGCAAAGCAACCGTACGCTCTCGTTTGAAGGATCCACTTTATCAAAACTGAGCCCAGCGGTCCCAGCAGATGATACCGACTGGATCCCCTTTCATTGAGCAGTATATCTCTTACTACTGTCATTATGTCTCTCCTTATAGAGTCTCTCCTCTTCATAGAGCCAACTTTCTGGTCTATTTTTATTCTGTTGCGAGTCTTCTAGTAAGTTACCTCTTTCTGGACATTTTCTATACTGCGAAACGTCCTGTCGATAATCGACCCATCCGCTGAATCTTCCTCCCACTTAGCTTCAAAGTAGATAGTACTAATTATTAGCGAGTGAGCTCCTGGAACGTCATATTGTTACCGAACAGAAAGTAGCTGAAAACTGAACAATGCCGACTGACCGCTCACAATGTCTTCTGGTATGAAATCTTTTATCTTGCCTTCAGTAGTCATACTTACAAATTCATTGATGATCTGTAGACAGAGTGAAATGTGAGAAAGTGATCTTGGATACAGTGAGCTAAAATACCTCAGTTGAATGCTTGATCTGTCCAAAATCGAGCGCTTCCACTTTAGATGAGTATTTCTCAGTGATTGTATCATTGTACTGCTCATCGATCGAATACTTCCCACTAAAAAAATGAAACTATCACAGCTGGTATTTGGGAGATGGTTCATGCACACAAGTACGACCCACGTAGGTGCATCAGGACGGGAGGGGTGGGGGCGTAAGTTATTATGCAATGTTTGCTCACTTATTTCTCCGCCAAAAACTTGCATTGTTCTGCTTTTTTCTCTACAGAAGTTAATGTATCTCTGAGGGAATACCTGGTTTTGCAAGAGGCCCTTGCTTCTGAGCAGTTAGTTTCAGAGCACATTTTTGAAAAATGCGCTTGCTGTAAAAAATTTTTCCTGCAATTTCTTCAAAACTTTAAAAATGGTTCCACTTCCCAAATGAGTTTCCAAAGGCAGGAAGTGCTCGTTCCGAAAAAATTCGAGGTACATATCTCATGAAAAAGGAATATAAGAAACAAGGAAGGGAAAAGCAACGCCCACCCACTACCCCCACTGATGGCCAATTTCCACAATTTTGATTTCGAAAGATTTTTTCTACTGGAAAACAAGAAAAAATGAATGTGGCTAGCGAATGAATCTGATCTAAAAAACTGGAACAAAAATGCTACAAAATGACTAGGCAAATCTCTTAATAGGCTTGATGGGTATGGGCCAGCTCGAGATGTAGAGGAAGTTTTCTCATTCCCAACTTTGGGACCGGCCTCGTTCTCTACTTTTATATGCACCGATCATGAGCGGATTTTTCGAAAAAAAATGAAAATCTGCAGTGGAAGTCTTCAATAATTTTTATTTTGTTATTTCGCAAATCTCTTAGTCGTGTTTGTGTTCAGGAAATAGATCAAATATAACTCTGTTGAATGAGACCTAGCACGGATGGAAGCATGTCCCAATGACAGTGCAGCGGAGAAATAAACCAGCAAACAATGTACAATAACTTATGCCACCTATACATGTAGTAATAATATTTTAGGCGCATCTGACTCGTGTGAATGGTCCGAGGTGCTGGTCCGATGATTAGTACGTGGGAGTTACGTGATGCTCTTAGATACTAATACTTTTCCACCACACGAATAGGAAAACGGCGTTTGAATAACTCAGGCAATAAAAAAGGGAGATCCGGAGCGATCTTGGTTCTATTGGGTTGGGGAATAAGTTCGTTCGGTTTTTCATGGGCATAGAAACCACCACTTTCCACCAACATTGTAAACCACACCAAATGGGTTGCATAGCACCTTTCCTCCTCTATTAATGCTGCCAGGCACAGGGCAGCTTGTCAGCTCCAAGCCTACGAAAAATGGCTTTGTTTGAGATGACTCAATTTGTAGCCCGCAACCGCAACTCTTGGATAAAGTTCATGAAATCTATAGGAAACTGAACAAAATAAGCTGTGTATGACTACACTAAACCTGTGGAGTCGGTAGTAGTGAAAATCTTCTGCACTCAAGTTTCTTTGTAGTCATTTTGGTGAAATTTGTACAGAGGAGTCGAGCACACCCAATGTGGACGATCACTACTTATCGAGCATTTTGGGGTTTTGCACGGAATGCGTTAGCTAAACTTACACATTGTTGAGAGTTAGCATCAGTTGTGATTATTCCTTACATCTAAAGCAACCTTAGCGTATAATCGCCTTTATTTCCTACACATTGGGCGTCCAGAACAAGAAGCAACTTTAAAGCCAAATTTACTCTGCCTGAAGTTCCTTTCAGCAGCAGAGATTCCTCTCCAAACGCTTTCGATATCCCTAGCCAATTGAGCCACATTTGATCCACGACTGAAGTCGAACGATAGTCGGTTGCGGGGAGGTTCAATTTTGTCGACTTGGGTGGTCACAATCCATGCGGTAGAAAGCAAGGCAAAGTGAAAATTGAGGAATGAGGTTGCAATGCTTGCAAAGAGCAAATCCAGGGCTACAAAATAGCTCCAGTCAAGAAAAGTTCGAATTACCGTGAAAAAACAAGTTGAAAAAACCGATTGAACTTATTCCCCAACCCAATACCAGACCACCCTAGAGACCATAATTTGGGCGTGGCCTTCTAACGAGTGACCCGAGCAAAGTTTTGGTTCAAACGGATTAGAAGCACTGCGAAGGTGCACTCATTGAAGGAGATGGTCCCTCAGAATCGAATAAAGAAAGTCTGCAGTGGAAGTCTTCAATAATTTTTATTTTGTTATTTCGCAAATCTCTTAGTCGTGTTTGTGTTCAGGAAATAGATCAAATATAACTCTGTTGAATGAGACCTAGCAAGGATGGAAGCCATGTCCCATTGACAGCAGCGGAGAAATAAACCAGCAAACAATGTACAATATAACTGGAGAAATACATCGTAACATTTGGAAAAAGGCAGACCACCGCTTTCATTTTTGGTGAGCTCGGACTAAAAGCCTCTATGATTTTCTTGTAAAAAAAAGTTGAAGAATGAAGCATTGCTTTTTCCCTTTTCGTAATTTATGTTGAAGATTTAAATAAGACGAGATCTCCGAGGTTTAAGGAGACTGCACGCATTCTTAAGAGCACTTGTATTGTCAAAGATACAGGTCGGACCACTAGAGGGCGTCCACCGAATGGCCCAGCAGGAATTTTCTGAGGATAGCGCGGGCGGTCACCCAGTAAATTCCTGTCGGGCCACCTGGTGTTATTGCCTGAGCAGAGGCTTGTTGGTCTGGTCTTTCTTGAAAAAGTAGTCCAATACTGTGAGCAATTCCATATCCTCGCGGACGCAGAATGCGCGGTGGGACCTGAACCAGTGATGAGATGAGAACGTGTTCGAACGTTGATTGGGTCGAGTAGGCCCGCAGCGCACATCAATTATTTCGAGGCAAACTGTCCATATATGCACTCATTGTAGTACGCACATATGCATTTTGGGCATACGCGGGAATTCTATCGAAATTCTGGCAAGCACTCACTTCAAGAAAAATGCATTGGCAATGCGTGTCTGCACTCCACTGCTAGGCGATAGTGTGCTATTGGCAAGATTTGAGTAGAAGTCAACGAATTCATCATCTGTTGCACCTGGAAAATGTTACTTCGTTTCGAAAATATTACTATGTTCCACTGCTATCTTATTAGCACGGAATGAATCATAGAGGTCTCCATATACAGTCATTTCATTTTGCTAAAGGTGAGTTGTTTTTTTTTCTCGCAAAGGCACCATTCCAAAAACAATGACCAATAGTTTGAACAGGCCTAATGGAACAGCAGTTCTCCCACACTGCGAAACTTACAAGAATGTCAACTTTACCTTTTGAGATGACTTCATTGATCTGGCTCCTTGTCCCTCCTTTCGCTCCAGCTTGAACCAAAGCCAAAGCAAAGATGACCGAGAGAGGTGATACGACCTGTGCCTCATTCTTGGGTGAAAGCCGCAACATGTTCAAGCCAAGATCCATTTCCGCTTTCAGAAATGCGCTTAACAGCCGTGAAAATTATCAGTTTTGCACACGTCATCTTACCTAAAATTGTTTTCCCCAAATTGATTACAGTGAAAAAGTAGTGATTTTTTATTTTGAATGCTTAGTGCCGGTCAATCACTCTAGCGCCACAGAATGCCGCCCGTCTAGTCAGCCGCCTCGCACGACCTAGCAGATCAGTTAGACACGGTTTTGTTCTCCGTTGCTGCTGTTGTTCCCTGTTTCCATTTATCAAGAAATTCAAACTGACGAAAGCCACCTTTGTATTCCCTTTCAGGTTTTATACAGATAATTTCCTAATGAGGTTATTAAAAGTTAGTTGATGTGGATATACATGGAATAAGAAATTGTAGTTCTTTTACATATCTGGAGATACCTACAGTTTTTCCCCAAAAAGTATGGATCCAGTCCTGTGTAGCTCCTCTCACTGTAATGTCGACTGGAACGCACCAGGGGCAGGAGCATAAAAAATCTTGCAGCATTTAGTCGCCACCGTTCCATTGCTGTGTGCTTTGGAACATACAGCTCGAGAACTGTGAACATTAAAACAGCTTCTTGCTCGAGTAACTGCATAACATCAAGGTCGACATTGAAGCAGTGTGCGAAACAAGAAGGAAACAGAATATGTCTGTAAAATAGAGTAATGGTAGTGAAATAGTGCTTGGTTCGAAATGGTGTTGGCGGTTTCAGCTTCATAGTGTTACCGTACATAACGACTCCAGTAATCTCAAAGGAAATTGTACCTATGAGTGTGGCTGCATATGCGCCCACGTCCGCCGGCGTATATGCCCCATGTGACAGTGACAATGAAATCGAGAACTTTTAAGCAGAACTTCGCATCACTTGAGACAGAAATCCACTTCTTGAATAAATATTATAAATAAATATTATACAGTTGTGCTGGGCGAATTCAATGCCAAAGTGGAAAGTGAACATAACGTGGAAGACTTTGCAGGAAAATTCACAGAGCAAGAAACGAGAGAGGCCATAGGCTTGCAGATTTCTCAAAAAGCAAGAAGCTTTAAGGAGATCCCGTTACTATGGCGTGCAAGACAATACTGCATGTATTCGAGAACGGGAGCGAGCTACTTTTGTTAATACCCAAAAAATTAATATATGTTGTAATAATATGTATATCGAACCTTTGCTGTACAAAAGAATCAAAAGATACTTAGTGAACGATGAGAGGATCATTTTCAAGGGAAATTATAGCAATGTTGTGTTGAAAGTTGGAAACGTATAAGAAACTTACTCGTTGACATTTGTGGTGGCAGCCATCATGGCTGTACAGTAGAAGAAACAGTATACGACGCTTATAACAGTGAATTTTCCTCGAACACCTTTAGCCAAGGAAGAAAACGTTCACAGCCTGCAAAAGTCTGGGAAATATTGTGCGCGTGACTTGCTTCCGGCAGCGATTCGCGCTCTTTCGATTTTTGACGCTGTGATATTGGAAAGTCTTGTGCGAGTCGAACAATAGAGGAATCGAATTGAGATATGTAGAGATCGATTGGAGAAGTGAGAAAAGCTCTTTTCAAATGCTTCGCCATGGACTGAAGTCCATCTGATACACTAGCGCTACATGTTTTTAAAATATCATCAAGTATTTAAGAACTGAAACCTACCTAGAGGGAAAAGGAATGCCGTTAAATCGGAAATCGATCACTCTTCTCTTCTAGGAGTAGTCCAGAAGATTTTTCTGCCATATAGAAGTAACAAACGTGAGAACAATATTTACCAGGACACACGTATTAGTGAACAGAAAAGTAACAGAATAAAAACAAGATGGAGAAGTTGCGAAACTACTGCTTTGGACGACGCTCAGAAAAGTGGAGGTGTGTGATTTACAGTCGCAGTCTGGTGTCGAAAAATAGTGAAAGGATATTGAATGGTATCAGATTTGGTTCTTTTTTTTGGACATTTGCGGTCTGAAACAACGGGAGTCTTCCAGAACCATTTCACAGTTAATGTCATATCTGATATGTAGTAGTTACACCATGATAGATAGCATGTGCGAAACGAAGCATAGCAAGGTGTTTTTGCTGATGGTATTTACTTTCCTCTGTTGACCGCGTCTATGTTAGCGAGGGCAAAGGGGTGAAGCCACGAGGAAAAAGTGACGGATGTCCAGGACGAGCTAAGTGCCATTCTGTTTTGTAGAGTTTGGCAGAGTGATTTAAATGAAACTGGTTCAAGCGTCTGTACGTGAGAACACGAGAAGCCGTGGCAACACGAGAAGCGCGATAGATTCTTGGGACCCAAAACAAATATCAATACAATCACAACACTAGCAACACGAATTCCATCAAAATGCAACTGAGCTTCAAATTCTCAACTACTCAAGAAATCACACCAACAGAATCACTTCTAACGAGTCGAACAGAGAGTAGTAGACAAAAACAGAGAAAAAAACGACAGGCGCGATCCTTCACGGCAGAAGTAAGCGGGTTTGAGAGATGTGCTGCACCGCGCCATATGATCAAGGATAGGGCGCGGCAACGCAGGGCGAGCTCGCGCGGCAAGTATCGCGACCAGGAAGGGGGGGGGGGTGCAGAGATTTTGCTTCGCGCGAGCTCTCCGCGGCACTTCGCGAGCTCGCTAAGCATGTCACGAAGTCGAATGGTCTGGGGTACTCGTAGCCGAGCGGCAAATCTAACGCAAATTCCAGAGCGTGATGTTCCTCGCGCGCGAGTCACTTTTCGCGCCACGCCACGCCGCGAATCGGAAAATGTCTAAAATCCGCTGCAGGCAGACCAACTTAATTATTAGTTGAGAAAAATTCACTTCTAGATCCGCACTTCCCACATTTCTAGCAACTCACGATACCATAGGATGAAAGTAAGCGTAGTTCACAATAGATACATTACAGTATGACAAAATTACAGAACATATGACTCTTTTTCAATCTAAGCCCAACAATATCACTAACTTCTTGTACCGCCATTGTTCAGGTTGTTTCTTTTTCGAATCTGAGTAATACGTCTTTATATTAGGTTGTTGCAAAATCGATGTCGGATTTTTGACCTATGAAGTTTGGAACAATGCTTCGGAATGTGAAATGGTGCGTTCACCATACAGTTTGTATTAGTTTTAAAGCACATTTCTTCCTCTTTCTGCCCTTTCAATCTTATTCAGATCTACACGGTTTGTTGAGTTTTTAGAAGGTGAATCAAAGTGTATTCGTCCGCTAAAATTCGTCCAAACTGTTTCGTAGGTTCGAACCCGGTAGCAAGGGAGCGGCTTGGACAAGAAATGCTACCAACCTGTGCAGGAGGGAATGCTCAATAAAGTACTAGCCCAATGTTGGCCCAAATCATTTAGTTTCGGAGATTCGTGTCCCAGAGTTATGCACTAAAACTGGATGACGTCAACGCCGTTCTGAAAGCACTGGTGGAAGCTTTCACCAGGAGACCTGTTCATTGTCTCGAAGGTGGCTTTGAGATTCATTATTTTGCCATTTTTGGCGCCATCGCAGAAATGCGCATGGTGGAAAAATTGGGCAATTGGATTTTCTTTGATTCATTCTTTAGTGTTGCACAGCAGCTCAGGACCACTATTTGCACTCCAGGCGCCCTGGAGATAGATGCAAGCGCAGATCGAAACTCTCCCTTGTATATCTTATTCAGCAAACTGTTCGCCTACAGATAATCACAAATTCAGATGGTGGGACCCATCCCTGAGAGGAAGAAGAGGCCGTGAAAATACCTCATCTCAAAACGCTTTTGCAGATTTTGCTGACTCCAAAAAGCTTGGCTCCACATCCAATAAAACCAAAATTGAGCGCAAAGATGGAGAAGATGTGCTGATTCCAACGGGTACTAAAGCGGTAAGAAAAGTTCAGTTTCAGCCGAGTTATGACAATTCAAACTCAACTGTCGAAATCCGACATCGATTCTGCAACAACCTAATATAATGCAGACATGGCAGTATTCTTCGTTTTTTCGTCACTATCGCTCTGG